>BDSI01000206.1:0-139534 GCA_003117195.1 Eudorina sp. 2006-703-Eu-15
GGCGGCTGCCCAAGAAGACCGCCCTGGAGCTGCTGGGCAAGTCGCCGGAGGGGCAGGCGCTGGCGGCGGTGCTGGAGGCGCCACGGCGGGGGATGTGTCGGTGTCGCAGTCCACCTCCTCCGTGGCCATGTCCAGTGAGTTGGGGTGGTGGGGGGCCCCGGGGGTGGTGGGGGAGGGCGTGGAGGGAGCGGCTTTGTTGACGTTCGGGAGGGCGTGGGTGGGAAGGAGAGGGGAGAGGTAAGGGAGGGAGAGAGAGAGAGGGAGGTAAGGGAGGGAACGAACTTCCCGGCCGGCGGGTAAGCTTCTGGCGGTTTCGCCGTGTTGGTTGAGTTGTATCAATGATGGATGACGGTGGACCCCGCGGGTCGTTGACAACATGAACTACATCGGGGGGGAAGGGGGAAGGGGGTCATTGATTCGGAGGGTCTCCCCCGCCCTCACCCTCTCAAAGTCGTGACCCTGCCCGCCAGCACTCAAACTCGTGACATGCCCCATGCCAGGGTCCGTCCTCCCCTCCCAAGCCCACACCAGCCCTACACGAAGAACCCTCCCCACCCACCCACCCACCCACCGGCCCCTACGTCCCGTACAACCCCCCACGCACCCACCCCACCGGAAAGACCCTCCCCTCACCCCTTCCACCCCGCTCCGCCAAATACACCCCCCTGCCCCTCTCCCTCCCCTCTCCCTCTCTCCGCCCGCTTTATCACGCTCCCCTCGCCCTCCCTGTTGTCCCCCTCCCTTCCCCCTTTATCTCCTTCCCCCCTTCCCCAGGCCGGCAGGGCACCCTGAACCGCCTGACCGGCCGCCTCAACCCGCTGGACTCCCTGGGGGGCAGCAGCGCACCCGGCGGCGGCGGCTCCAATCCCGACGTGCTGCTCGGCACCCCCCGCCGGCCGCTGCGGGACATGGCCCACGTGGCTCGGCCGCTGCCCCGCCCCGGCTCAGCGCTGCAGGCCTTCCTGCAGCACCACCTAGAACCGCCCAAGAACCACCCCCACCACAACCCCCACCCCCACCACCCAGGTCACGGCCGGAATCCGGCCGGGCAGGGCCACGGCCCGCACGGGCAGGGTCACGGCCCGCACGGGCAGGGCCACGGCCCGCACGGGCAGGGCCATGGGCAGGGGGGTGAGCGGTATTCGGTCGGTGAAGGCGGAGGCGGGCAGCCGCCACTGGCGCCCGCGGCCCCCCGTCACGGCATCGGCGCGGTGTTGATCATGGCGGGCGATGAGGCGGCGCTGGCGCGGCGCGGCATCTCGCAGCGACCCGCGGGTCTGCGGCTGCGGGCGCTGGTGGAGAAGGAGGGCCACCCCCTGGAGCGGCTGCTGCAGATGGTGGCGGAGGGTGAGCGAGCGGCGCCCCCCGGGGTGTCGGTGTCGTACACACCGCCGTTCCGCCGTATAACCAACTGTGCGCCACCAACCGCTTCACAAACTGTTTCTTCACAGACCGCTCCACAGACCGCTTTAGCAAACCATTTTTACCAAAGCACTTCACAAAGCGCTCCACAACCCGGGCGGCGGATGGCGGCAGCTGATGATGTTGTAATCCGCACGTCCTCACATCGCGCGGAGGAGCCTCGACCGCCCCGGCCCGGGGTGTGCGCGCTCGGAGTGGTCCTGGCTGTGTGTTTCACTCCACCCGCTCCCTTCCCCCGGCCCGTTCCCCCCGCCCCCTCCTCCCCGCTGTGTCCCCGGCCCCCCAGGGCTGCCCCCCTCTGCACTGGTGCTGGAGCTGGGGCCGCTGGGGCTGAGGCTGGGGGGCAACATGCCGGGGAACCTCAACCCCTTCAAGGTAGGGGGGCTGCCAGGGGCTGGGCCGGGGCAGGGGGGGCTGAGTTTGTCGGGCCAGGGGGGTCGCACCTCCCCCGCCGGGGGTTACGGGGCCGTACTACAACCGTGGCGCCGTACGTTGTAACCCGGCCACATGGGGGGCCCCCCTCCTTCCCCCACCTCTTCCAACACCTCCCCTCGCTTTTCGTCAATCAAGACAGCGAAACCTCCACCCCTAGTGAACCGAACCGTCGCCCTGACGACAGCAGCCCAGTTTGAAAATGTCTACCTATTTCCTATACCCCCCCCTTTTCACCCTCCCTGCACCCTCCCTGGACTTGGTCCTCAGATCGAGGGCCCCGCGGCCATCTTCAATCCGGAGCTGACGGGGGCGGCGGAGGCGCTGGCGGAGGGGCTGGGGGGCGCGGGCGGCAGCCTGGGAGGCAGCAGCGTGGGCGGCGGCGGGCTGGGCAGCCCCGTGAGGGAGCGCAGCTCGGCGTCGGTGGGTGGGGACGGGGGCGGGGGGGAGGGGGCAAAAAAAGGGGGGTTGGGGGTTGTCCTCTTTATGGGGGATTAGGGCGGATGTGTGTGTGTGTGTGTGTCCAATTGGGGGGGGATGAAGTCATCGGGGCCTCCGCATTCCGCTCTGAGGCTGAATATGACGGGATCATGGCGCCCGCGTGGGAGGGACGATACCGTACATTGTCGTACTGTGTCGTGCTGCGAGTGATGTCATCCGGCCGACCCCGGCCCCCCTCCCCCTGCCCCTGTCCGCCTCCCTCCACCCCCCTCCACCCCCTTTGAGCCGTCCCCCCCCCAGGGCGGCCGCAGCACCAACAATGGCAGCGCATCCCCCACCAAGGTGGACGAGCCGCTAGAGGTGCGGCTCGTGGCCACCCCTCCCCCGTGACTCCTGTGCCACGTATCGGTTCGCCAATCCATATCCCCCGGGGGGGGCCGCTTTCCCACCCCGCGACTACATGACCGACTGCGTGTCGAATATGATGGATGAGAGAGGAAAGCTGAGCCGCGAGTTGCATCTGTTGCGTCTTTTATTTAGCGAGGAAGGCCGCCCGATCCGAATCAGGTACCACTGTATTTACTAGAACAATCATGATGCTAACCTGCAAACAAGGATATGTGTCTTGTGTTTAGAAATGCAACCCGCCCGCCCGGCCCCCGAACCCTTCTCACCCGGCTCCTCACCCCTCCCCCCGAACCCTTCTCCCCCGGCTCCTCACCCCTCCCCCCGAACCCTCCCCCCCCCCAACCCTTCTCCCCGGGCCCCCCCCCTCTCTCAGCCCGACGAGGACGAGGAGGACCCCCTGGACTCCAGGGAGCGGCCCGAGGGCATGGACGACTCGCTGTGGATCCGGCTGCTGGAGTTCAGACAGACGCGGGCGGACCTCGAGATGGTGGGTTGGCAGTTGGCGGTTGGCAGTTGGTGGTTACTGCAGGGTCAGGGGGATTTGTGGGAGGTGGCTGGTTTCCACCCGCCCGCTTTCCACCCCCCTCTCCCACCCACCCCCCCTTTCCTCACCCCCCCCTCCACCCCTCCCCCTTTCTCCACCCCCCTCTATCCGAGTCAGGAGGCGGAGGAGGCCTGGCGGCGGGTGTCTCTGCTGACCGCCCAGCTGGACTGGCTGGAGGCGGAGGACGCGGAGATGGAGGCGCAGGTGGAGGAGGCGGGGGCCCGGGCTGCGGCGCTGAGGGACGGAGCCACGCGGCTGTCGCTGGACGTCAGCGTCACGTACAGACTCAAGAACGGACAGGTGGGGGGGGGAGGGGAGGGGGGGGCGGGCGCGCTGGAGAGGGTAGGGCGGGCCGGTTGGGGGCCCCGGTTGGGGGGACCAAGCGCGCCTGTCCCGGTCCCGATCCTTCATCTTCCCCCATCATGACCCTCCCTCCACCCGCCACTCCTCCTGCCGGAGGACAGCGACCTCCGTGCACGACCTCCTCCCCCCTCCCGGTTCGTTCTTCGGGTTTATTTATTTTCTCAATTTCCTCCCCCCTCCTCCCCCTCCTCCCCCCTCCTCCCCCTCCTCCCCCCTCCCTCCCCTCCCTCCCCTCCCGCAGGTGGAGCTGCCCGAGCGGCCGGGCGATGTGGTGGGCGCGGGTGATGTGCTGGCGGACGCGCTCATCCTGCACCGCAGCCGGGTGGAGGCGCTCAACGAGGAGGTGCTGTCGCGGGGGGACAGCAAGGTGAGGGGGGGCTGGGGGAGAAGGGGGGAAGGGAGGAGGCGGAGGAGGGGAGGAGGGGAGGAGGAGGGGGGGAGGAGGGGGGAGGAGGAGGGGGAGGAGGGGGAGGAGGAGGGGGGGAGGAGGGGGAAGGAGCCGAGGGGGAGGAGCCGCGGGGAGGAGGGAGCCAGCGGGGGGCGTGTGCGTGTGTTTGTCCGTGCGCAGATGAGTCCGGCGAATAACCCTGCCCCAACGGACATCACCTCACCCCACCCCATTCGACGCCACCCCTCCCCAACCCACCCACACCCACACCCAACCCAACCCCACCCCACCCGCTCCCTCCGGGCTCCCCTCCCCTCCCCCTCTCCCCCTTGCTGCAGATCGAGGTGCTGGAGGAGCTGCGGTTGATGCGGCGGCGCATCCACCTGACGCAGTGGGAGACTGGCGCGGCGGAGATCTCGGGCAGCACGCGGCGCAGCGCCTCACGGAGCTGCAGCTGCTGCACGTCACCAAGGACCTGCAGGCAGGCGGGGGGGGGCAGACGGGGGCGGCGCCTGGGGGAAATACACCCCGGATTTGCACCCTGGGTTCGGGCGGGCGGGCGGGTTTCATTTCTAAACATACCGTGATGTCTTTCTCTTTTTCCTATTCCTATTCCCTTACCCCCCAACTCCCCTCCACACACACACACACACACACCCTCCACCCCCCACCGCCACAGGCCGCCCTCCGCGACCCCACCATCGTGGACCGAATGCACGAGGAGGACAAGCTGCTGTCTGTACGGCAGAACATCGCCAACCTCCACGTCCACAAGGTGGAGCAGCGCCGCCGCCAGCTGGCGTCGCTGCGCGCGCGCGTCGCCAGCAGCGGCACGGAGCGGGGGGAGCTTTCGGTGGCGGAGGCGGCGGCGGAGGCGGCCTTTCAAGACTCGACGCGTATGCACGTGATGCTGAGCCACGCCAAGTCGGCGGAGGACGCCAGTCACCGCCGCCACATGCGCGCCATAGTCACCAACTCGCAGCTGCGGATGATCTCGCAGCAGCAGACCGTGGAGCTGGAGCGGCTGGCGGAGGCGCTCCGCGCCGCCCACGCGCGCAACTTCCCCGCGCTCAAGCCGCTGCTGGCGTGGACGCCGCCGGACTACCGGCCGCCGTCGGCGGCGTCCGCCGCGATGTCGGCGGGCGGCGGCGGCGGCGGCGGCGGGCTGGGGCTGCTGCCGCCGGCGACGCCCGGGAGCCGCGGCGGCAGCCGCGCGCCGAGTCGCGGCGGCGTCGGCGTCGGCGAGATGACGACGGCGGCGGCGGCGTCGGCGGCGGGCTCGCGCCCGCCGTCGGCGCTGCCGCTGCCGGGCGTGCAGCGCGGCGCGACGGGGCTGCAGCGGAGCAGCACTGGCGGCGGCGTCGGCGGCGGCGGCAGCCGGGTCGGCACGCCGCCGTTGGGGGGCCCCCGCGGCAGTACCCCCGGCGGCGGGGTGACGCGCAGCGGCGGCGCCGGGGCGACGCTGACGCGGGCTTACGTGCTGGCCACCGGCGGCGGCGCGACCGGCGGGATCGGGGGCGGCGGAGGCGGAGGCGGTGGTGCGGGTGGCGGCGGCGGTGGCGGTGGCGCGTCGCGGCCGGCGTCGGGGGCCAGGCCGGCGAGCAACGCCTCGCGGCGGCTGTAGCACCGTCTGTTTAATGGCTGCACTTCAACCCTTGGGCTTTGAGGCGTGCGTGTGTGTAAAAGAGAACTGAGCCGCGAGAAGTGCGTGTGTGTGTTTTGAGAAATGTAACCCGCCCCGCTTTCCGCGGATGTGGCGGGAGTAGCCTGGGGGGAGAGATGGACCGGTCGTGATGTGCGTTGCGGGCTGCGTGCCGTATACTGTGAACTATGGGCTGGGTGCCGTACTTGACTAGACACACTGTTTGCTGTGCTGTGCTGTGCTGTGCATTTTATTGCGTGAATGTGCGGGCGTGTGGTTGCGCTTAGCACCCCGCCCCCCCTGTGTGTGGTTGTGGGTTGGTCCGTGGGCAGGGCGGCAGGAGTACGTGACATGCAGTGGGCAGTGGGCAGGGGGTCCTTCGTGTGTGTGTGGGGGGTGAGGGGGTAAGTTGGTGGTGGCGGTGGTGGTGGTGCAGATGAGAGTCGTCCGGGGTTGGAGGAGGAGGAGGAGGAGGAGGAGGAGGAGGAGGAGGAGGAGGGGGAGGAGGAGGAGGAGGAAGGGGGGGAGGAGGAAGGGGGGGGGCGGTCAAGGGAACCAACGGACAAGCACGGGGAGAAAGGAGAGAGGGAGGGAGGGAGAGAGGGAGGGAGGGAGGCCGTTGCGGTGTGAGGGCCGCTGTGGCGAGTTGTGGGTTGCTGGGTCGACTAGTGGGGTGGGGGGGTTGGGTTGCGGAGGTGACGACTGCTTGACATGGCGTCCCTCGGTGATTGTCGAGACGGCGTGGCCTTGCAGTACGATGTAGTACATGTACTGCAGTGCATTTGTACTGCGACCGGTGCGGCGGAGCACCCGCAGGTGTCGCGAGTTTGCGACCAGCTTGAGGAGGACAGCACCCCGTGACCCGGACGACGCAGCCGTCACTTTGGGAGGGATGGGGCGTGACGGGGGAGGGACGGGGCGGGGGCTGAACTGAGGACTAGGTATCTGGGTTTCTCGACAGGTAGTAGCACCAGCCGGGGCCCCCTGACCCAGCGCATGACGACGTGGAGTCTCCCCTTCCGGAGAACCCTTGCATGTTCTCGTAGTGCCCCCTCAAGTAACGTAGCGCCCCTTACCCAGGGTCACGTGCGTGGTCGTGTGCGTGTGCGTGTGGGTGTGGGTGTGGGTGCGAAGAACAGTCGTTGAGACCGGGAAGGCGGTGGAGGGCGGCGTTGGGCCCCTTGGGGGAATTGGGGTTGGCCAGCCACCTAGCCTGTGATGCCGGGTGGTGTCGACGGCGGAAGTGGGGGGGGCACGTGCTGGAGCTGAGGTGGCCTGGGTGGCGGACGGAGAGGTAAACCGGACGAAGCGAAGTGGAGCCGGGTGGGCTCCGCAGGTGGATCGCGGCAGCGTGCACAGCGGCAGCAGCAGCAGCCACACGTCTGCTGTGTGCAGCTCTCCGAGGTCAGTTTCCGCAAGGAAGTGCAGTGTGGCTACGTGTGCCAGCAAACGATCGCTGCCCTGCAGACAAGTGTAGCTGTACAGGGATCCTCAATTTAGGAAGGCTCCTGGTAAGTGTATAACTGGCCACGCAATTGCTAGGAGAACATGAACGCATCGGCCCGTGGGGCTGCCGAAAAGGAGGTCCGCATCGTGTTGTAGCGCAGGCCTCCACGAGGTAAAACATGGAATGGTGATAAGCAGGCGACGCTAGTACGCTTGGGGATTCTTCGTTCGTCCATACCGTCGCACCGTACCCAAATTCATGCCACATGCACACAATATGCTAGGTCAGAAATTGCGTTTCCATTACATGGCAATACTGCGAATCGGTGTCCTGTTTTTTATTTTGGTAAATCACATTGCGCGTGGGGCAGCGTACACTTGCAGCCTCTACGTGAGTGGACTTCCAACCACAGCCTTGCATCGTGCGTGCTATCTAATCTTGGAATAAACTTGTACTTTTCCTTGTACTCTGACGTAGCCGAAAACCCAATGACAGGTTGACAGGTACCTGTTGTGGATAGTGCAGCAAGTGGTGCAAGCAATTTATCGCTCCGCAACCGTCCAGCCGCGTTCAATTTCACGCAAGCGCCAAGCTGAAGGCTGAATTATCAACCGCGCGCCTGCCTGCGCAGCTCGATCGTCAGGGCGTCGTCAACATATATTTAATTCCGTCACTGCGCCTCCTCCCCTCGGCCGGTGATGGCGTCAGCGCTACCGCTCCGCATCGCTGGACCTGATGGAAATATTTCCGGCATTACATCTCGCGGCCGCTCGGTGCGGCGGCCCCCGACCAGGCCCCAGCTCACGGGATGGCGGTACCTGAGCCCGGCCTGGTTCCCCAAACCCCAACCCGCGGCCACTTCGCCCACCCAGATCTCTCGGACGCCGCCAGCTCCTCCACTTTCCGTCACCGCCGCAACTGCCCTGCGACCCATCTGCGACGCCGCCGCTACCACCGCCGCAGCGCCCTCCCGCCGCAGCGCCCTCCTCCACCTCAGCAGCCGACTCAGGTCGTCGCCCTCCGCGCCCTCCCTGCGGGTGCCCCGCGGCATCACCACCATCAGCACCATCAGCACCCTCAGCATCACTGCCACCACCACCACCACCAACCCCCGAGGACGCGTCCTGGATCGAATCCGGCCCGCCGTGTCCCCCGGAACGGAGCGCCGTACTTCTGCTGGTTCCGGAGCGGCCACCGCGCCCAACCCCGCCGCGCGGCCCGGCGACGGCGACGGCGGCGGCGACGCGGGGGCCGACTACGCCGCTACCGCTGACGGCGGCGTCATGGACAACTCCTCGATCGTTTCCATGGACTGGAATGACTGGATGACGTCATCATCATCCTCCTCCTCCACCGACGGCGCTGAGAGCGGGTTGTCGGGCGCGGACGAGATTCTCACGGCGGGCGCGGACGGCGGCGTTGTCGCTGCGGGCCCCGGCGGCGGAGCCGGCGGCGGCGGCGGCGGCGGAGCCGCCGCCGCCGCCGCCGCCGGCACGGCGACGAGCGGCGCGCCGGCGATGACCATCGGCGCCGCCTCCACGACGGTTCGGATCGCGTTCTTCGCCGTCGCGGCGTCGTTCGACCGGAAGCAGCTGGAGTTGCGGCTGCGGGCGGCGTACGGCAATCACGCTGTACGGAAGTACCCCGACGTGATCCACTGCCAGCTCAGCCGTGGGCGGGAGGGCCAGCCGGGTAGGTGGGTGGGCGGGTGACCCGCCTGTCCCTCTTGGACAGCTCTAGACGTCGGGAGTTGCCTTCACCAGATGTGGATTATGTTTTAGGTATCATTTTATTATTTATATACAAGTTAGATGCAAATTTGATGTAGATGTACTACGGTTGATAAAATCTGGCGCCCTTTGCCGATCTGTCTGTCTGTTGCGTAACCCAATGGTTGGGCCGCAAGGGCGGCAGAAGTGATTGATGGATGATGGGTAGCGGCGCGGCGCGGCGTGCAAGCAGTACGGTGCAGTGCCTGATCTGTACTGCACTATCTGTACGACACCGTACATGACGGCGCATCGCCGCGCCGCAGGTACGGACGTGTTCTTCTTCGACTACGGCGTGGTGGCCTGCTGGGGCCTGTCCCCCGAGGCGGAGCGCGACCTGATCCGTAACCTCGCCGTACAATGTGCCGTACAGCCGTTGGACGAGCGTGACCAGGAGCGCGACGTGTTCCGGTGCACCTTCACCAACACCCCGCTGGAGGGTGTCGTACAGCATCTGGAGGGGCCCCGCGCCGAAGATGCCGCGGCGGCGGCGGCGGCGCCGCCGCCGCCACCGCCGCCCGCTCCGGCGCCGCCGCCGCCGCCGGCAACGGTCAACGACGTGCTTGGGTCCGTAGTAGACGTGGACGGCAGCGGCAGCAGCCTGAGCAGCGTCAGCGGTACGGTCAGCTCGCGACGGAACACCCGACGGGCTGAGCGCAGCAGCGGCGCCGTCGCGGCCGTCGCCGCCGCCACGCCGCTGGCGCCGCCGCCCCCGCCGCCGCCGCCGCCCCCGCCCCCGCCGGCGCCGGTGCTGGGGCCTTATTCCGTCCTGTCCTTTCCGCCCAAGGTGGGACACCGTGCCACAGGCACGGGATGTGGTGCATGAGCCGTACTCGTGTCGTACACGTCGCGTCTTCGTCTCCGCCCGCATCCTCAAACACACCTCTCCCTCCCCTCCCTCCAGTTTCAATTTGTCTAACAATTTGTCTGCCAATTTCCCATACTCCCCATCCCCCCAATGTCCTCCGTACCCTCCCTCCCTCCCTCCCTGGATGGATCCAGATCTCGGATGACACGGTGCTGCTCCACGTGCGCCACTGCGACGACGTGGCCACCCTGCTCGCCGTCAGCTACGCCCTGGCGCAGTCGACCAAGTTGTCCGCGTTTGAAAAGGTACTGGCATACCTTTTTGTGTATGTGAAGGGGAGTGGGGAGGGGGCTAAGGGCAACGGGCTGGGGGAGTGAGGGCGGCGTGGGGGATGGGGCGGCGGTGGTCGGGCGGTCTCAAGGGTTTTGTTCGTGGGGGAGGAGGAGGCGGGATGTGGGTCGACCCGACCCGACCCGACCCGATCCGATCCACCGCACTTCTCTCCCTCACGTCGCACCCCCTCCGCACCGCGCCCACCACTCTTCTCTCCCTCTCCCTCTCCCTCCCGCCTTCCTCCGCACCGCCTCTCCTCCCCTCCCCCCTCTCCTCCCCTCCCCCCTCTCCTCCCCTCGACCCTCCCCCCTCCCCCCTCTCCTCCCCTCCCCCCTCCCCCCTCTCCCCCCTCTCCTCCCCTCCCCCTCTCCTCCCCTCCCCCTCCCCCCTCTCCTCCCCCCTCTCCTCCCCTCCCCCCTCTCCTCCCCTCCCCCCTCTCCCCCCTCTCCTCCCCTCCCCCCTCCAGGCAGTGGAGGCTATCGTGAGGGACACCCAGGGGCTGCCAGAGGCGCTGGCGGAGGAGGGCGAGGTGCACCTGTCGGGCAAGGAAATCGGCCGACTGATCGGGAAGGTGAGGGGAGGGGGGAGGGGGAGGAGGAGGGAGGGGGAGGGGGAGGAGGAGGAGGGAGATGGGAGGAGGAGGAGGAGGAGGAGGAGGAGGGGGAGGGGGAGGAGGGGTATAGGAAATTGGTAGGAGGAGGACGGGGAGGAGCTGCTGCTGCTGCTGCTGCTGCGATGGCGGTGGCGGCGCGGCGGCGGTGACAAAGCTGGGGAGCTTCGGTGTGTTTCCCGCCTCCCATCCGCCTCCCATCCGCCTCCCATCCGCCTCCCATCCGCCTTCCATCCGCCTCCCATCCGGAATCTGTTCCCACTTTTGACACTTCCAGGATGGAGGTATCCGCTACTGCTGTTACTACTGAGCTACCTGTACAGATGAATGCATGCCATTACTGCCACTACTGCTGCTGCTACTGCCGCAGGTGTTTGTGCTCAAGCGCTCGGTGAACCTGCTGGGGAGCGTGGCGGGGACCCCAGAGTGAGTGGGAGGGTGGGTGGGGGTGTGGGTGAGGGGTTGTGTGTGGGGGTGAGGAGGCCCTGTGGGTGTGGGTGTGTTGGGGGGGGGGTACAGGAAATGGGGGCGGGGGTGGGGGTGGGGGTATAGGAAATCGGTAGACATATTCAAACTGCGCTGCTGCCAGCGCAAAGGTCCGGTGAAGAATCAACTGTACCAGGATCTCCAGGCGGGGCTGGGTGACGGGGGTGGGGGTGAGTAGAGCAGCAGAGTCATCGTCTGGCGGGCAGACAGACAGCGAGACAGACAGACAGGCGGGCGGGCGGGCGGCACCAGCCCGCCCTTCGACCTCCTCCCACCTACTCCGCTACTCGCGGACATGTTGTGGCTCGACCAGTTCGCGCCCACCCACCCGCACCCGCACCCGCACCCGCACCCGCACCCGCAGCTTCCCCCTCTTCCCCGATATCCTGTCTCCTCCCCTCCCCACGCCTTCCCCTCCCCTCCCCACTCCCTCCCCTCCATGTCCGGGTCGGGGCTGTCGGTGCAGGTTCTTCTGGTACGCCCCCGACCAGTTGCAGGTGCGTCAGGGCGGAGCCCCCGGGGGGTGGGGGTGGGGGTGACTTGCTCTGCATCTCCGCCCCTCTTTCCCTTGTTTGTCGAGCTGGAGGGGCGGGGGCCCGGTGGAAGGGGAGGGGGATGAATGTGTTTGCACAGACACACATGTACGCAAATACGGTGTCGTCCGTATGCGAATCAGATTACCGTTACCGTTAGATTAGATTGCACGAGCCCGACTCTAGCGGGCGCTTGAAGGCGGACACTGATGATGAGGAGGAGGCGGCCGTGGAGCAGGGCCGAGGAGGGCCGTCCCGGGGTGGTGGCGCTGGAGCCTCTCTGACTGGGCCATCGCCCTTTCCTGACGCAACCCCTGAACCAGCCCCATCAGTGCCGCGGATCAGACCCGTGGGTCCCTGTCCCCCGGCTGACTTCCCTCCTCCGCCCCTCGCCTCCTCCCTCCCCCCTGGCCCCCCCCAGTCGCTGTACACGCGCATCACGCAGTACGTCGAACTGAATGAGCGGGTGGAGCAGCTCAACGGCCGCTTCTCCGTGCTGCAGGTGGGGGTGGGGTGGGTGGGGTTGCAGGTGGGGGTGCAGGTTTCGCTGTCTTGATCGACAAGTGAGAGAGGGTGCTGCCTGCCTGTCTGTCTGCCTATCTGTCTGTCTGTCTGTCTGTCTGTCTGTCTGTCTGTCTGCCTGTCTGACGGAGCAGGTGGGTGGGTGAGGGGGTGAGAGGGGTGGAGGCTGCACTCAACCCTTGGAAAGGGGTGGAGCGACGACAGAGCGGTACCTGGGTGGGACTGGGTCATGTACCCCCATTTTCCCCCCATATCCACTTTGCACATCCCACGGCCCCCCTCCCCTGACCCCTATCCATATGTTTACCAATCTCCTTATACCCTCCTTCTCCCCTCCCACGGTTCTGGGTCCCGCTTACTCTTTTCAATCCCCTCCCCCTCTCCCACTCTCCCCCCAATGTCCCCTACCCTCCTTCTCCCCTCCCTCCCCCCCTCCCCTCCCCGGCACACCCCCACCCCCGCAGGAGCTCCTCGAGCTGCTCCGCGCCCAGGAGGAGGACCGCCACGGCACCCGTCTGGAGCTGGTGGTGATCTGGTTGATCGTGGTGGAGGTGGTGCTGGGCGTGTTTGAACTGCTGGAGCTGTTCGGGGTCATAGGGCCCAAACACGGATTCTGATGAAGGAACGGACGGACACACCAGCAGCAGCAGCAGCAGCAGCAGCAGCAGCAGCAGCAGCGGCGGCGGCGGCTGATGAGGGCCTTGGATGATGTGGAGTTGGTCACTATCGCCGCCACCCACAGCCATCCGAGGGCCATCGCGTCACCGGAGGGGGATGTGGCTCCCGGTGGTGGTGGTGGTGGTGGTGGTGGTGGTGGCGATGAGGCTGGTGATGGTGATGATGGTGGTGATGGTGATGGTGGGGGTGGGGGTGGTGCTAGGCCGCCCCCCTCCCCCCCGCGACTCTTCAGCTTCACTCCGAATGTACGGAGCCGGTGCTGCTCAGGACTGTGATGCGGACAGTGGCAGTCGACTGACCTGAGGACAGCTCGGGGCCTGGGGCGATCTGCGGGCCTGGGGGGTGTTACCACCGATGTGACTGACTGAGGAGAAGAAGATACTAACACGCGACCACGGTGGGAACGTTAATGTGGATGTGGGGCTGTGGCGGCAGCGGGCCCCTTCCCGGTTCCCGCCCTTGGGGGGACGCGGCGAGAGCACCTCCTTCCCTCCCTGGATGTGGGAGCCGCTAGAGACCTGCCAGGGCTGTGAGGGCGGCCAGGGGCCTTCAGGGCGTTTTCAGAAGGCCCGCCCCGTCCGCGCGGAGTCCCGCCTCTTGCCCCCACACCCAACCCCCTGCCCCGTCCTGTCGGATGCGCCGGAGAAGGGCGTTGGAAGTGGGTGGGGAGGGAGGGAGGGAGGGAGGGAGCGAGCGACGGAGGCGCTGTATGTCTGGGGACGCGGCCATGGACGCGCGAGGGGGCGGCCACGGACTTGTCGAGGAGCAGAAGAAATCGGTGTGGAGGGGCATGTGGGGCGTGTGTGTGTGGGTTGGGGAGGGGGGGAGATGACGGCAGTAGGGGGCGTGTGAGGGCGAGTTCTCCATCGGCTGGCAGCATCACGGGGACTGCTGGCGGCGGCCCTTGTCCCAATCGGGCAACCCGGTCCAGGGTCCAGGTCCCAGGTCCCCGGTCGGGCAGTTGGTTTCCCGGAGCTTCATAAGGGGTGTACGGTGCACGGTGCACCTTATGTATGGGCCGGGCCCGTATTGGGCCTCCCGACTGTATGGACGTACGGAGGTACGTACGGACGTAATTCAGGTACGGCATGTCGGGGCGGCGCAATCCGACGATGGTTACAGCGTTAAACTCCCACCCACAGTCACACACACACTCACACACCCACACAGTGTGTGGGTGTGTTCAGTTTTCTTTTACACACCCAGACACCCACACCCACATTGGGACATATGTATATCTGGAGAGAGGAGTGGATGAAGGCGGTGACCGTTGGTGGCGTGCGCGCATGAGCTCCACTGCTCTGTCGTACATGGTGTTGGTGGTGGTGGTGGTGGTGGTGGACTGGTGACAGAGGGAGGGAGGTGATGGATGACGCTTTCGGTGATTACCTTACTTCAGTGAATTTTGCCATTTTGTGGAGGAGCTGGCGAGTCAGGACGCTATAGGTGCGGTACACCCAGGAATCAGCCGTACACAGGGTAACGGTAACGGTCCACCAACGGTAACGGTTGCAAGCATGCAGCTCAGCTTTACGAGCTTTACCCACCGCATAGCACAGCACCGCACAGCACAGCACCGCACAGCACTCTAGAGCACGGAGATTCAGCAACAACAGCACCACCTACCACCGCCCGCGTGCCTCCCTCCCTGTGGCAACCGTCCCGCACGCCGGCATGTGCGGTCGCAGCCACACACACACACGCTGGACTTTGCTTCTCGCCGCTCAGTTCTCTTTTACACACACACACACACACATACACACACTCACACACACACACACATCGCACCGGGACTCGGGTCCACCTTGTAACGGTTACTACTACTACACACCCCGCACCGCACGTGCGGGCATTTTCCTGCCCCTTGCACGTCACACACACCTGTTCTGCCTCCCCGCCTAAACACACCGCACCGCTCCCCGGCACGGCCCAAAGCCACCCCGCACAACTCCCGCCCACCGCCACCCCAACCGCGGCAGGAGGTCCAACCCCCATAAAAGCCCAAACTGTCCGTTGTACTTGGGACGAGCGCACGCGCCGCAAGGCCGGCCACACAACGCCCGCCCCTTCCCCCCCGGGTCATCGCTCCCCTCCTTCCTCTGCCTCTCCCTCGCATCTCCCTCCTCCGCCGCCACCCCCTCCGATCCATGCGATTGTCGGACGCTAACAAAGAAAGTGGCGGCTCACGCAGTACAAATGTGTTTGAAAAGCAGACCGCAGAGACCCGTGGGCCATCGGTATCCAACCTCCAACCACCTCCCAGCTCCCGCAAGCTCCCCCTCTCAGCGTCCCCAGCCTCCCGCCCTCAAGCGCCCACCTCCCCCGTCCTCATTCCCGCCGGCGCCGCCGCCGATGCGCCTTCAGCCGCTGCCGCCGCCGCCGCTGCGGCAGCTTCTGTCGTCGCCCCGGTCCCCGCCGCCGCCGCCGCCGCCACCGCCTGCCGCCAGTGGCAGACCTGCACGTGCGCCGCCACCTGGCCGGTACGGCAATCCTCAAGCAGGATCTCCAGCGGCAACCCGCCCAGGTACGGCACCAGATCCACGGAGGCTCCGAGACCCGAATGGAGCCTGTGGGCGGGCCGCCGGGGCCCGTCGGGAGCACGCCGCAGGGGCCAACAAAACAAACGGCATGATCTTAGGGTTTAGGGTTTGAATGTGAGGCAGTTTGTGTGGGACGAATAATATAATGAAGGATAGATTATAATATACTGATCCAGTCCAGGCTGGTATTTGGCAAACTCATCTCACATACGGCAGGCGACGACTGCTGCAACCGGCCGACAAGTGATGAAGTGAGAGAGGCAGGATGGTGTCTTGCTACGGTGCCGTACGGTACCGCGCACCTGCAATCGCCGTACCCCAGGCCCTGGTCCCAGTTGTGGAACGTCCACACGTGCGCCGTGTCGAAGACGTGCGCCCGCCGGTGGTCCGTCCGACGGAAGTACTGCCGCCGCTGCGACGAGGACCAGGGCCGGCCTGCAGGCAGCAAGCAGCCCGTTTCCGTTATCCCTTACTTCCCGCGCGCGCTGGTGCCCCCCAGCAGCTCCCCTCCCTGGCTTCCCCCCGGCAGCTCAGCGGGAGCCCTTCCGTGTCCTGCGTGTGCTGGTGTCCGATGTACCCTCTCCCCCCCGCGGCCCCTCGCCTCTGCCGATCTCTGACCTCCACCCCATCACCCACCTCCTGGGGTTCTTTTCTTTATTCAAACGAACTCACATCCTGGGTATGTCTGGGCTGTTTTCCTGTTTAAAGATTTCAACCCACCTGCCACCGAGTCCGCCAGGGGCGGCCCCATCAGCCGGGTGTTCTCCCGGGCCTCCAGCGGGTGCGGCTGCTCCCCCGGCCGGGCCACGTGGATGACGTTGGCGGTCGCCGCCACCGGCGCCCTGACCCGTGGGTCACTGCCCGTCAGCACCAGCTCCAACCCGCCGCCGCCGCCGCCGCCACTGCGCGCCATCAGGCGGGAGACCCAGGACAGGACCGTGCTCAGCGCGAAGCCGCCGCCGCCGGTGCCGAGCCGCAGCGGCCGGCGGTAGTGGCAGCCAATGAGGAGGCGGTCGGCGGGGACGGGGCGCTTGAAGCGGCCCTGGGGGGTCGGGAGGGGCCCGTGGGTCGGTTTGACGTGACTGTGGGAGGTTGCGTGCCGTGAGGTGGCGGCGGAAAGCCGGAAGCATTCAGCGGAGAGCTGATGCGGGAAGGACCTTCATTCCGGCGCCCGTCACGCGTTACATATGTAACGCGTGACGGGCTGCACGCGAACACAACTAGGACCGCCGCGCACGCCCTTGCCTCTGGTGTACGTACGGCGCCCGCCACCTGACCCGTGGGTCTCCCCATTGGGTCGGTCAGTGCTGGGCCTGGGGATGGTTGGCACCGTTACAACCACCATTTCTGGCTCCGTACCGACCCATGGGTCCAACTCTCACCGTTGTTTTGCAACCGTTACTACCACCACCTGCGGCTTCGGACCGACCCATGGGTCCACCTGGTACCAATCCCACCGACCCACGGGTCCATCTGGACCGCATCCGTACGAACCGAACCGACCCATGGGCCCACCTGGAGAACCAGCACGAACCGCCGCTTGCGCCCCTCGAACAGCCCGGGCGGGGTGGTGGGCAGCCCTGGCAGGAACAGGTACATGACGCCCGAGAAGAGGTCGGTGCAGACGTGGATGGGGCGGTGGGGGTCGTTCAGGGGGAGGCCGGGGCCGGTGCCGGGGCTCGGCGGCCCGTAGCGAGCTGCCTGCGGCTCCAGGGAGGGGGTCAGGGGGACGTTGTGGACCATATCTATCTATCCCGGGCATCGGTGAATTGTGGATGGCGGCAATCGATGATGGCAAGCGCTACGTGGTGGGCCCTGGCTCCTGGGGGGAGCCGCATCAACACTCCGTGTGCCGCGCCCTCAACATGGGCACATGGGCACATGGGTACACCGTTGATCCCTTTGGGGTCCGCTGTAACGCTCATCCATTCATTCATGTGTACGGTATGCCTTGTCGGTTCCCCCTTGTAACGGTTACAGGGTTATCACTGCTGTTGGGTATGCCTGCGCTCCGATGAGGCATTCCAACGTTCACGGGCAGCGCCCTCCCGTCTCCCCCCGGGCGCGGATGCTGCAGGGTTCAGGACGTTGGTGGAGGTGCATGCACGTGCATGAGGCTGTTGTCGTACACACCGTACACGTCGTACACGTCGTACACGGCACATACACAGTGGAGGGCCTGGGGGTCGACGCGCGCCTCACCCGGTGCTGCGGGTAGCTGCCCCCCGGCAGTAGCAGGACGGGGAAGTGGGGGCTGCGGCGGAGGGCCTCCACTACAGCCGGACAGTCGTACGGACTGCCGCGGCAGTCGGCGCCGCCGCCGCCGCTGCACACCCGCACGACACCGCCGCCTCCGCCGCCGCCGCCGCCACCGTCTTCCTCGACGGGCTCGCCGTCGCCGCCGCCGCCGCCGCCGCGGCCGCCGCGGCCATCGGCGGCCGGGTCTTCACTGCCGTCGTCGCAATGGCAGTAGCAGGCGCACACCGCGCAACAGGCTGTTGTCGGCGACGTCGCCGCGGGCGGGCGGCGGCCTTCACAGACTCCTCCCTCGCGGCCGGCGGGAGCTGCGCCAGGGCGACCCAAGTCAGTCCCACTCCCGATCGTGCTCGCACTCACACTCGCGTTCACCCGCGCGGCGTCGGCGACGATGTGCAGCAGTCCCCACGGGCAGCCGTCCTGCGGTGTGTGTGTGTGTGTGTGTTTGTACGGCACCACGCAGGTATTGCATGTACGGCAGAACGAGAGGCACGCATGTACGGCAGCACAGGGGGACACCGCTGGTATGGGGCATTGCGAAGCACAGCGGGAGCGGAGACGCGCTGTCCGCCTGACTGGCTGCCGAAGCGAAGGGTGCACCGATAGACACGGAATGTAGTCGTGGTTCCAGTGGGCACCCCCAAGGATAACCCCAAAGGCCCAATCTGCCGCACCTTGGGGGCGCCGGCGGGTGAGACTGGTCCCCACCGCGCGGCCGCACCCCGGCTGGCCTGTCGCTCCTCAGTCTGCGCGGGGCATTTTGCTGCCCCGAGCGCTTTGAGCGCCAGCAGCGCGGACCTCAGGGGCATCGGGGACGTTCCACGACGACGACGACGACGACGACGACGACAACGTTCGCCGCGACACCTCGTAATGTCGCAATCCCGTCCCCAAGTTATCAAGCAGCTCACACAGCTTCCACAGCGTTGCGCGCACAGCCCTCGGATTTCTCGGATTGAGAGGCGCGGCGGAGCGTAGGCGGGCGAGGACGTGGACGAGGTGTCCGAGGGGAGACCTTGATCCACCACCACTCGAGTGGCGCGGCGCCATGAGAAGTAGCGGTGGTGGTGGGAGTGGACACGTCAAGCCAGTCCGAGGTTCGATGGACGTGGTCAGGCGGTTCGTTGGGCGGCTGGACCGAGACGGCTCAGCGGGCGACCGGCCGGTGTCATGGAACATGGGCGCTGCTTGACAGCCGGTTCAGCACGGACGGGCCGCGATAGGCAGCGGTCACCGTCAGTGGGTCGAGGATCCACGAGTCGCAGGGCTCTTTCCATTCAGATTGTAGGTTTTTTGTGAAGGAGATACAGGGGTGTTCGAATTGCATGCTGTGCCCAACAACGTTCAGCTCTGGTGAGTGGTGACCCTGCAGCCCTGCACCCTGGCGACGGGTCGTTTACGGTTGGTTGTTGCTTGTGCGCGGAGTATGTCGCGACTCGCAGCAGCAATTCTGCACCGCTGTAGAGGTTGGCGATATAGTGATAGATGAGATACTTTATTCTGGAAATGACAGGCTGAACACGTATATCCACGCCGACTGCCTAATATCGCCGAAACGGATACTACTCTTTCGCATTCCTTTGTTATCAAACGCTGCAGCCCTTTGTAAATTGATTTTTACGACTATATTAATTGGTGCGAGTGATAGTGATAAATGGGCACGAAGGACAGGCAAGGAGTTAAAAACCTCGGAAAGCCGACGGGTGAGCGAGCATTTCACTGAGTCTGATACGACAACTCCGGAATTTCCTTGAACTTATTGCTCCAGCCCTGGTTGAGAAAGCGTTGCCTGCTGCACGATGACTCTGTCCGCCGCCGCCGCCGTCGTGCTGCGCATGAATTCCGCAATACGCTAAGCATAACCAGCTGGGACGCCCGTGCCCAGGCCTCGCGAGGAAAATCCGGGACGCGGCCAAGGGGCGTCCGGTGGAAAGTGACAGCCCGGCGGACGACATCCGGGAGGAAGATGACCAAGGTGAGACGTGTGAGGCTGTGCCACCTAGGATATGTCCTTAAGGATTCCGATTCCTCTCGGGATGGTCCCTCTCGTGGACGCACCCTTGGGTGGACACCCACGCCGGCTCCTCAGCGCCCGAAGGAGGGGGGTGTATGCAAAATTGGTTACATTGCCCCCCCCCCGTTGTGCGGAGGCACAAGTTAGACCTTACGTGTGCAACCCACATCAGCGATCACGCACCGCAATTCCACGGTGGCGCTGCTCGACGCCCAGTCGCGCCCGCACCGCAATTCCACGGTGGCGCCTGCTGTAGCGGTATCGGTACACCGACCGCGCTGCTCGACGCCCAGTCGCGCCCGTTTGAACAAGAGCTCAAATTCAAACCATCGGCACACACCCACACCTACCAACACGGCCTCCGCTGCCGGCCTCACACCACTCACCCCACGTCGGCGGCCCCAGAGCTGCACTTCGCTGCCGTACATAGCGGGAGCGACGACGACGTCGACGCTGGCGGCAGCAGCGGCGACGGCGAGGAGGCGGAGGGCGAGGGGGAGGACGATGACGACGATGACGATGGACTTGGCGAGGGGGATGATGATGATGATGATGAGGAGGAGCTCGGGTTGCTGCCGGACGAGTTCGGGGAAGAGGGTGCGGCCGGGCCGCCGGCGGAGTGGCGGGGGCGGGACCGGCGGGGTGGGGGCGGGACCGGCGGACTGGCGGGGGCGGGACCGGCGGACTGGCGTTGATTAAGCCGATGGGTGGATGTGCGGGTAGGGAGGGGTCGAGGGCCGAGGGCGGAGGACTGCGAGGGGGGCCCTGACCTGCCTCTGCCTCTGCCCCTGCCACCCCCACACGAATACCCAGGCGCCGACGGCGATGACGACAGCGGCGATGACGATGACGACGATGACGTCGCGGGTGGGGACGACGATGGCGGCGGAGACAGCAGCAGCGATCTGATGGCCGATGACGACGACGACGACGACGATGATGGGGACAGTGACGGCGACGGCGACGCGGACGATGAGGAGGACGGTCGGAGGGAGGCGCGGCGGCGGTCCGGGTCGCAGGCGGGGCCCTCTGACGGCAGCGGCCCGGCTGGTGGTGGCGGCGCGGGTGGCGGTGGCGGCGGCGGCGGCCCGGGTTTCATTGAGGGCGGCAAGGGCGCCTCGTTCGCGAAGGCGTTCAACAAGCTGCTCAGCGCCAAGCCGCAGGCGAAGGCGGCGGAGCAGGGACCCATCCTCGCGGTACGGCAGCCGGAGGAGGGGGAGGAGGGGGAGGTGGAGGAGATGGGGGAGGGGGAGGGGGAGGAAGGGCAGGAGGGAGGAGGAAGGGGAGGTTGCTGGTTGCAGGAGGAGGGAGAGGTTGCAGGTTGGAGCAGAAGCACATCATCCTCATCATCCAGGGGCTGTGGAGCGGCTGTTGGCGCATCGCGTGTATCACAGGCTGTCGTGTGTCTGTGCGTTGGAAGGGGCGGTCCGAAGACCGGAGAGACCCAGCGAGTGGTCGGTCAGTCGGGTCGAGCCCTGGCCTCCGACCCCCCCCCCCCTTCCTGGCCCCTCGCCCCCGGCCCCTCGCCCCGGCCTCTGGTTGGCGTGTGACTGCGGCGCAAATCAAATGCGCAAGTGCGGACCGTAGATGAAAGCTAGATGAAAGCTAGGTTTAGCTGTGGTTGTGCGTCTTCATCTTCATCTCGTGGCAGTGCGGCCGCCATTTGCTACGGCTCCGAAACCCCGCTGCTCCCTCCTCCCTCGGTCCCCCTCGTTACCCCCTCCCTCCCGGATTACTACTTGCTCCTCCTGCCCGGTGATGATGACGCGGCGCGTTTTGTACGGGATGTTCCTGTACGTTGTACGACGTTGTACGACAGGCCTCCAAGTCGCTTTCGAAGCGGCAGGCGGCCGAGGACGCGGAGGCGGAGGCGAAGCGGGAGGCGAAGCGCGCGCGGCTGGAACGGCGGCAGCGGGGTCACGTCAAGGTTCCCCGGAAGGGTCAGGACCCGGCGCATGACCAGTTGGAGAAACAGCTGGGCAGGCTGGCAACCAAGTGGGTGGAGCGGGGGGGGGCCGCGGGGCCAGGCAGGAGGTGGAGGCGGAAGGGGGGTGGAGGTGGAGCTGGAGGGGAAGTAGAGGTAGAGGGAGGAGGAGAGGGAGGAGGAGGAGGAGGTGGAGCTGGAGGGGAAGTAGAGGTAGAGGGAGGAGGAGAGGGAGGAGGAGGAGGTGGAGCTAGAGGGGAAGTAGAGGTAGAGGGAGGAGGAGAGGGAGGAGGAGGAGGAGGTGGAGCTGGAGGGGAAGTAGAGGTGGAGGGAGGAGGGGAGGGAGGAGAGGGTGGAGGACCGGGGGTAGGTGGCGGAGGGGAGGGAGAGGGGGGAGGGGAGGGGAGGGAGAAATGGAAATGCTGCATTCAGCAGCACACAGGCCAGGGTGTACACGCGAGGCGAACGCGGGCATGTTGAAGGTCGGAGGCGAGGCGTCCAAGGGTGGTGGTGTGACCCTGTGGCGCTAGGGGTCGGGGGGCCTGGGGCCGCGAGGTGAGGCGGTGAGGTGAGAGGCACGTGGGTGTGTGTTTGGGGTGGGGTGGGGGCGGGAAGGCCTCGACGGCGTTGGACCGCATCGAGGGCCGTTGAATGTTCGTTTATCCGGTCATGGGGAAGACGGGGCTGACAGACCCATGGGTCGTTCGTTCGAGACCAGGTGTCGTACAGGCTTAACCCTGATCCTCACCCTGTCCCTCACCGCACGGCCCACCGCCTCCCCGCCTCCCTCCCCGCCTCCCTCCCGCCTGCAGGGGTGTGGTGATGCTGTTCAACGCCATCGCCAACGCCCAGAAACAGGCCAAAGCGGGGTCAGCCGGCGGCGCCAAGAAGGTGACCAAGATCAACAAGGCGTCCTTCCTCGCGCAGCTCTCGGCGGCGGCGGGGACCGCCGGCGGCGCAGCCGGCGGCGGCGTCCTCGCGGCGGCCGCCGCCGCGGCCGGGCCATCGGCCGCGGCGGCGGCGGCGGCCGCTCCTGGTTGGAAGGTGCTCCAGGCAGGGTTCAGCGGGTTGTCCGGGGGCGGCAAGATGAAGGATTGGGACCGGAAGCCGACGGGGAGTGACGAGGAGGACGCCAGGGACATGGGGGCGGCGGGGATGGGCGGGGGGACGGAGTCGGAGAGCGACGGGGATGACGGCGGGGGCTGGTAGGGGGCGGGTAGGGGGCGGGTGGTATCTCGAGAGGGGTCGCCGGGTCGGGCCGCTTCCCTTGTGGCTGTAGCGTGTGTGGGTGTCGGACGACATCGCTTTGCAGGGGTAGGGGCAGGGGGGCAGGGGTAGGGGCAGGGGGGCAGGGTTAGGGGGGCAGGGTTAGGGGGGCAGGGTTAGGGGGCAGGGGTAGGGGCAGGGAGGCAGGGGACATGCCGGGTATAGGGCCCGTGTGTATGTGGAGAACAGCCCGGGTGGACGGACCGGCAGGCGCTGGGGACCGCAGGGTCTCGCCGGCCCCGGCCTCGCTGATTACGGTAGCGGTGTGCGGGGGTACGACAGGGTACGACAGGGTACGGGCTCATGCGTGCGCGATTGCGTGGCTGTGTGGTGTCCACTTTTGCAAGAGTGCACCACATGGTTATGATCTGGGCCCCGCGGCTGGCAGGTGGACAGGCGGTTACAGGAGAAAACCCAAACCCGGAGACGGGCGGTTTCCAGTCGGGGTGTAGCGCACTCTCGAGAGCGGGGTCAGCCCGGGGGACAGGAGGCCGGAGGGGGGAGGACGGCGTGGAATCACTCACTTGGCCGTCACCTAGATTGATATGACTACCGAGGCGCCTACGAGCTATCTGGGCCCGTTGGAACACCCGGTCGGGACTCGAGTCCACCTTGTAACGGTTACTGCTATGACTGTCGGACTCATCCGGCCGGTGCAGATGTGGTAACGGGCAGCAATGAGGGCACCACGCCCGGTCAGTCGCAACCTCCGCGAGGTCTGGCCGTATCACGCCGTACAGGACGGCAGGGGGAATGGGGAGGGACGGCGGGCGGGCGGCGGAGCGGCATCAGAGATTTGCGCTCTGTTGCTTGAATGAGTGTTGTCTTCCTGAAGGGCGACTTCCCGACGGACGAGAAGTGCGAATGCCCTTGGGAACGGAGAAGGCGGACGGAAACACGGAACATGCAGCGCACGGTACGGATATGCCGTGCACGGTACGGATATGCCGTGCACGGTACGGCAAGGTATTCCGAGTACCGTTTCCGCAAACCTCCGTGGACCGGAGCAAAGCCGTAATCTGTGCGATGTCAGCGATGTCAGCCCGGGAACACGCAGAAGTGCGCTACGCGACCGGCTGTTGCCGCGAATGCAAGAATGATATTAGGAAGGGATAGGACCCATGAACGATGTTGGTGCCCAGCTTTCAAACAGCTCCCAGCGCGACTAAGGGCGCAACCCGGCACGCTCGCGACAGTCCTTCATTTGAATGCGAGACCAAACCAGTTCTGGAAGATTGATAAAAAGTATATTATTGATGAAACGGTGTGTTGTTTGGGGTTACAATGTTGCGGATGAGCGGATGTCCACAATTCCGATGGCGACGAACCAATAACCCAAGCAACGTCCTAGCCCGATCCGGAAATGATTATCAAATATGAAAGCAATTTTATCAGCTTGCTTTCGTGGTGCGACGTCTTGCAGGCGGGCATGATGCCGGAGATGTAACCGATACGTCGCAGGTCGAGAAATCGAACTTCTCGCGGCCCGCGCCGCCTTCTCCACGACAACTGCGCGCCATCGCCGTCACACCAAATGTCACGTCCTTTCAAACTCCTTTGCGCGACATATTAATATTTGCGGCGGATGCCATATTGAAAACTCATCTCGTTGCTGGCTCGGGCTCGTCGGTCAGACCTACGAGCCCTTGCCAGCCAAGGTGTGCCATCCCCTAAGAAAACAGTATAACGGGCGATCGGAATAAATCAATGACGGAACAAACTGTTGTCCTTGGGTTCGGAGGCAAGTGCAGCGCATCGGTAGGCCTACTGCGACTTTCATGGATTTCGTATGGGGTCCGACTCGGCCAGGACCGAGGGTTGATCCGCGGTCATGATCGTGATGCCATGGCATCGTAGACCGCGCCATATACAAATTGTTTATCTTTTCAATCAGATCAATCCATTAGCATGTTATTCGTACCATCGCAAGGGGTAGCTTCTGTGTCCGGGTGTGGCTTTGGGTTATGAACACTACGGCTTCCAGACAGCGGAGACGTGGTAGGCGTTACCTGATGGTTGGTTTGGCTTTGTTTTGTTCGTGCGTGCGCATCGCAGTCCGTTCTGAGCTTGAAGTTATGGTCATATCGCCCTGTGTATTGTTACGTGTTTAACTTTGTATAACATGCGCTTGGGATCGACGATGCAGATGGTGCCGTTCGTGAACGAGCACTGCTTGCGACGGACATTACTGCCCCCGAGGTAGAACCCAGACACGCACTGGTCTGACTGAGTTTATTTGCATGAATAATCACTGCATATTGAAGCCGTGAATGAAGGCAATTCCTCACGTGTTTTCACAGCTCTTCGATGACGAGCTAGGTCGGAATTTAAGCAATCCGCACTGATTCCGATAATCGTCAGCAGATGTCCAAGTTAAAAAATGTGTTTTGTCCAGTACTTTAAAGTTAATTTATAAACGTAGCTTTGCCAAAGCAGGCCTCCGTCAATATTCATGCCTGTCGCAATAGATTACAGACCTCTGTGTTACATTGTGTTATAATTTGCAGAACGTCCAACAAATTTGTAGGAATGGTGTGAGATCGGTTGTTCTGGCGCCGTTTTCATTCAGACATAAGGCCCATGGGAAAAGGCGCCCACCGTGCGACCAGCGTTACCACCGCATGGCTCATTCCCATGCACACGACCCTTTTGTTACACTTAGTGACCAAATTCGCTGTTCCCCAGAACTGTGACATTGTACTGGGTTAAACATCGGAATGGGCTTGTCTGAGCTGTCGACTATGCCCACCACTGGCGGTCGGGTCAACTAAGCACTCTCACTGCATGCAGCCGCGCGCTGATACGATCGCTTGTCGATAATACAAGAAATTTCCAGAATTAGCGCCTTTTCTGCTTGCGGAAAGACACCGATCATGGGGAGGACAGCGGCCCTTGCCGCTGCCCTTCTCCTGCCAGCTGCCGTTCTCCTGCCGCTGCTTTTAATACCATCGGTGGAAGGGAGTGTGGCAAGATGGTGCCAGCTGCCCTCTTACAGCAACTCGCCTGTGTGTTCACCTTCACAAACGCTTTGCCCGGTGAGTTGCATGTTTCCAGTAACGGCACTGCGTTCGGAATGCGGAAGCACCGTAAGCTCAGAGTTGAACTCCTTATCTTTCGTAAAGCAATTGCGCATCCATGGAGGCCGCTTTTTACCTATTTTGGATACGTGTCAATAGGGATGGCAACAACCAGGCAGTGCGTTGTCTAACGAAGAGCTTAGCTTCTACGACTGATACATTGTGATATATTGCTCTGTATCTTGAGCATTTTGGGTTGAACTGTTGTCGCGCAACGCAAGTTCCTTCCTCGGTGTGTGTTCTGCTGTTGGAAAACCGACACAAACTGCCCCCCTCGCAACACCACGCCTGACGTTCCAACCGCAACCGTCGTCACTCTCTTTTTATATCTCGCAGACGGCAGACAATTACTACGCGCGAAACGACCCGCGTTTCGACATCTGCATGATCCCCGGCTACTGGAACAGCTCCGCTAACGTGTGGCCGTATGGCAAGGTGAGCAGCGCATGCTTCATCATGAAAATATCTCTCTTAATGGGCGACTGGGTTCCATGGATGGGAACCTGCCGGATTCGGAGGGGGCCGCGTTAGGGCGTTGTAATGTCGCTCGGTTGGGGCCTGGTTGCGCCAGCGTGACCATCACACACCGGGCCTCAATGAAAGTCAATTTAAATATCTATTGTTTATTTAGCATTGTTGTACATTAGGTTCACCCCAGGGCGGCGGCAGACAGGCAGGCAGGCAGGCGGTTAACGGACAGAGAGCCCGCCCGGAACGCCGAAAGGCAGCTGGCCGGGGGGTCGGGGATCTGATGCATCGACGTGACCGTGCGGCAGCTTTCAGGCGGCGGTCTAATATAACCGCGCCATCCGGGGTTCTGGTAGGGTTGCAGTGGTGGTGTCGCACAAAGCGCGCTGCACGGCCGGCGCGCCCTGGCCGTCTCAACGCTTTCTTTGCGGTTTCGAGACGAACGGGTCCCAGTGAGGCGTCCCAGTGACCCGAGCTCGGCACCGTGCGCTCCACGGTCCACGCTTACTAGGTCTTGACCCCCGGGGTCGGCGCGTGGGCGGAGGGGCGGGCATCTGCACCGCGCGGTGGCACGAGTGAGGGCAAAGCCTGGCAGGGCGGGAATGGCGGGCCGTAATGGCCGGGTCGTGGACTGTCGGGCTGACGCGACCAAAAAACATGAGGCGCAGCATGCGAGGCACGAGGATTCCGATCGCGGGGACGAAGGCGGGTCTGCGCCCCGCCCCGCGTTGCGGATGTCACTTGACCCTCCGCTGTGATGAAAAGCGACGACGGGTCATTTAGCGATTAGGGTGGCGTTTGCTGCTGCTGCTTGGGGCGTGAACGCCTGCGTGAACGCTTGCGCACCCCGGGTGAGCACGGTACGCAAGCGTTCACCCAGTCCAGTCACCCGGGGTGCCACGGGTTGCGAGCTTGGAGACAACCGGTACGACCGCTGCCACCGGTACGACAGACAGTACGACGAACTACGGCGAACACGGCAGCCAACAGCACCCGGGAAGGGGGCTGGCCCCGGCGGGGGGCCGCGCGGGCGTGCAAGCCCGCTCTCCTGAAGGCTGAAGCTCTTCGGCTGACCCGCCGTGCGCCCCACCCGCCAGCGACGCCCGGCTGCGGTCCGGCGTGTGCTGTGCGCTGCGTGCTGCGTGTTGCGTGCTGTGCACTGTGTGCTGCGTGCTGTGTGCTGTGCACGCGGGTCGTCGCGGGTACACGCTGCGTCGTCGGCAGCTCGGGGGTGGGAGCGCACGCGCACACACGGGCATGCCGTACCGTACTGCACCGTACCGTGCCGTGCCGTACAGCGTACTCCACCACCATGCTCGGTGCGCCAGGACGGCGCACTGGCCGGGTTGCCCAGCCCCGGGTGTGCCGTGCTCCTCGTGCCCGGCACGGAGGGATCCCACCCAGACCCGTCCTCCATTCCGAACGGGGGAATACGGATCCAGCCTGTACCCCAGCACAGCCCTCCCCTGCCCACACCTTAGCCTTGCTCAACGCAGCCAGCGCAGCCTTGCCCAGCGAAGCCAGCACAGATTAGCCTAGCGCCGCAATGTCCGCGGCCCCGCCCCGCTGAGCCCAGAGCGCTCAGGCGCTGCGGCGCACACAGCGCCACCCTTACCGGCCCCCACCGGCCCGTCGCTAACCGCTAACCGCCAGCCGTCATGGCGAGACGGCGCTCTCCCGCCGGCCTGCTTGCCTGAGGGCCTGTCGGCCTCGCCAGGTCAGCGCCGCGCGGCAGCTCGGGTGCCCGTTTCGCGATCGACAGCCAGTGCGTCTTCGTAGCCTGGGCCCTAGGGGGGTTTTAAGTCGGCGCGGTCCGTCCCCACTCCCCAGCCTCGGCAGCAGCGGCCCCGGGGCCTCCGCAGTCGTCTGCAGTGAGGACTGTCGACTGTAAAGGCATGAGGGCCCCCCAGCTTCCGCGCGGCGGGGGCGGACGGGCGCCCCAGTCAGGCTGTGTTGAGCGAAAAAAGCCCGCCGCAAGCACCCACCCAGGCCTCTAGTCACCTCCGCCCCTGTATCATATCCCCCTGCCCCCTGCCCCTTGATCAACCCCCTCCCCTGCCCCCCTGCCCCCCCTCCGTGATGCGCAGAACGTGTACTCGGACGTGTGCGGCGGGCCCGGCGGCGTGCTGACTGTGCCGCTCAAGGAGCGGTCCGTCGCCAACCAAGAAACCGCGCCCATTCTGGCGGACGCCTACATCTACCGCGCCTACAGCAGCGACCCCACCAAGTCGCTCATCTACGTGACCGTCGCGATCCGCGGCAGCAACAACTCGGGCGCGGGCCAGATCTTCTACCAGGAGCCGTACCCGCTTAGCCCCGCGGGTACGGCAGATACGAGCGAGGATCTCCAGATCGACGTCAGCTCGTCCATCTACATCTGGACCGACGCGCGCAACGTCACCCTTAAGCAGTACGTCAACCCCATGATGTTCACGGGCACGTACACGTGCTTCACGTACGTCTTCAACCTGCGCAAGATCTGCGATCCCGCGCGCTCGTACAAGAACCCCGCCAAGCGCAACCTGAACGAGATCTGCACCTGCCGCCCCGGCTTCGAGGGCAACTGCGACCCCGTCGACATCTCCAACTCGGGCAGCATCTTCATAGTGATCAACCTCAACGGCGTGCCGTACAGCTCCGCCGTGCTGCAGCCCGGCGCGGCGCAGAACTGCACTTCGCCGGGTTCGAACACGGCACCTATCGTGGTCACCAACGCCAACTACATCTCCCAGTACCTCTTCGACCCGTCGGCCTGCACCTCCCGCCCGCCCATGCCGCCCATGCCGCCCATGCCCCCCCCGCCGCCGCCCTCGCCGCCCTCGCCGCCGATCCCGCCCTCCCCGACGCCGCCCTCGCCGCCCAACCCGCCGCCGCCGCCCAAGCCCCCCTCCCCGCCGCCCAACCTGGGCCTCTCCGCCACCATCTCCGTCATGACCATCGACCCCACCCGCTTCTTCTCCTCCGGCTTCGACTGCATGATGGGCCGCAATGCCACCGCGGCCTACTACCGCGGCCGCGTGACCGTGCAACGCATCCAATGCGCCATCATCTCCGTCTTCCAGAGCGCCTTCAACACCGACTTTGACATGATTCAATGGACCTATTACTTCAACTCCGTGGACAACGTGCGGTACTTCTTCGCGTCGGTCAACAACGAGGAGTTCTGGGCGGACCTGTACAACGCGCTCACGCCGGGCTGCGGCGCGGTGGGCAACTACACCGACACGTACTTCAACCCCACCAACGGGCCGCCCGTGCCGCTGAGCCGGCAGAACCTGACCAACCCGCAGCCGTTCTGTGTGTACGGCGGCGCGGTCTCCAGCGACGGATGCTGGTGAGTGTACGGAATGTACGGAGTGTTACGGCGGGGGGGCGATCTTCACTCCCCCGCGGCCGCAGCCGTGTGGGGGAAGGGGGGTATGAAGCACACGGGGGACACAACGCACGGAGGGTAGGGTAGGCGTGAGGCGGAGACTGAGCATAGCCCCGAAAGGGGGAGGGGACGTTAGGGGCTGTAGGGCCCAAGCCCGCGATGAGCCACCTTGCTG
This sequence comes from Eudorina sp. 2006-703-Eu-15, assembly GCA_003117195.1. Lineage (NCBI taxonomy): Eukaryota > Viridiplantae > Chlorophyta > Chlorophyceae > Chlamydomonadales > Volvocaceae > Eudorina > Eudorina sp. 2006-703-Eu-15. The sequence goes on from BDSI01000206.1 coordinate 29,920, forward strand.
TGCGGAGTCCGTGAACTGGACCTGGGGCTCCCCCTCTGTCTCTCCCCTCCCCTCATCTCTTCCCCCCATCTCTCCCCTCTCGTCTCCCCGCCCCCTCTCTCCCCGCTCATCTCCCCCCTCCCCTTCCTCTGTGTCCCCCTTATGGCCCCCCAGGTTCACCCTGGACCAGTACGAGTGCCCCCACCCGCCAGCGCCGCCGCCGTTGCCGCCGGGCCCCAGCCCGCCGCCCGCGCCGCCCTCGCCGCCCTCCCCGCCGTCACCGCCCGCGCCGCCGCCGCCGCCGTGCTCCGTCACCGTCAACGCCTACAAGTGAGTGGTCGGCGACCGGTCCGCCTTTCGGGGGCGGATCAGCTGCGGCCTTCAGCGACCACCCATATATCCTTCCATTCACTGCCTCGTTAGAATATAAAACTGGTGGCGCCTTCCTGAGGCTCTACCGCTCCGGGTTGGGTTGGAAGGTACCGATGATCTGGGCGCCCCAGCGGGTGTCGTCTTCCTAGGGAGCGGCGGCGGGGGCCCCGTTGGAGCCCTTCCTCGACCTAACCGCGCCCTGCCCCACTCCCAACCCGCCCCATCCCACCCCTCAACCCCTTCCCCGCCCACCCCTCAACCCGCGCCCCCTGCCCCCCTCTTTCCCCCTTTTGCCGCGCAGCCCCAACTTCCCCCCGGGCACAACCCCCGACATCGCCTGCCTCACGCTCCGATCTGCCATGGTCTACCTCTACTCCTTCAACAGTACGACATGGTACTGCGACCTTGACGCGTCCACGACCTCCTTTGTGTCTGTCTACACCACCTTCAACAACTACTCGGACGCTGCCAACAACTTCTGGAACAACTTCAAGAACCCCTACGTGGCGGTTGCCATGCTCAACCAGCTCAACGTGAGTAGTGTGTGTAAGAGCAAATAAAGTGTGTGTGAAAGCGAACTGAGTGTGTGGTCCGCTGCCGGCGGGGGCGAGGACGGTTCGCGGGGGAGGGCGGACGGGGGTTCGCGCCGGGGTGAGTGAGGTTCTCATAGGAAATAAGGGGGATGGGCGAGGCCCCCACGATTAGCCCCCGCAATTAGCCTCCGCGGCCAGCCCTTCGCCTTCTAAACCCCACACACCTCTCCGACGCTGCCGACGCGCTGCATCCCTCCCACCCTGATCCCTCCCCCTCCCCCTTTTACTTTACTTGCCTCCCCCCCTTCCAGCCGAACTGCACCACCTTCGTGGTCGCCATGGGCGGCAGCTCCTGCCTCCAAAACGACACCTACTGGGACGTCCGCAACACCAACTACCCGCACTGGTCGGCCATCTGCGGCCCCGCGCCGCCCCGGCCGCCGCCCCGCATGAACAGCCCCATGCCGCCAAGTGAGGGCCCGCGCGGGGTTATGCCGTCGTGCTCAGCGTGACGCGCTGTGCTGTGCTAGTTTGCTGCGCCACGCCCGTAGACCGTTGCTGCGCACCCCATCTGCTGACGACGACGACCACGACGACGGACGTCGTACCATGTCCCCCTTCGTCTCTCCTCACACACATCTTTTAAGTACAAACACACATACATATTCATTCTCGCGGCTCAGTTTTTTTTACACACATACTCATCATCTCTCCCTCTTTCCACCTCGCCCCGCCCCCTGTCGCCTCCTCTTTCCTCCCGGGCCCCTTGCTGCCCCCCCCCCCCCGCGCATCCAAACACACACATAGTCCCAGCGCTGTCACCGCCCTCGCCAACCAACTTCCCGCCGGGAACGTTGCCGCCGGCGCCGCCGCCGCCGCCCTTCCGCGACCCCATGATCCTGACCGTCTCGTCCAGCGTGCCGTACACCAACGGCACCTGCGACCGCGCCGTGGCCTCCCTCCAGACCAAGCTGGCCTTCTTCGACCGGTGCGTTCGGGAGGGAGGGAGGGAGGGAGGGAGGGAGGGAGGGAGGGGGGAAGGGGTAAGGGTGTCGTACTGTCGTTCCAGGGAGGGGACCGTCACTCCACAACAGGACAGGGTGGCTATCTTATTTTTGGGAGTATCTACGGCCAGAGATACACCTGGCTTCGAAACGCTGAAAGTATCTGTCTATGGGGAGATATTTCCAACTGGAAACGGCCCGAAGTATCTACAGAGGGCAGCGGACAGGGCGCAACATTGATGGAGAACTTCCACGAACCGAACCCATAAGTGCTACACCTAGTCATAGATGACTGCAGACGGCGAGAACCGACCCCGGGTGGGAGATATAGGGGACCCCATCAATCGTCCGAGTATATGTCAACGGGAAGATATCATGTCCCATTCGAGGGATCAAAGTATCTTAAACTCCATGTTTTGGCAGGCCAAAAGTATCTAAAATTTCAGAAGTTTTTCGGCCGAATAGATATTTATATCTTAAGATAGCCACCCTGCAACAGGAGGGCATTGCCGTACTGCCGCTCCTGGGTGATATGCTTTGGAGGGCTGATGTGGCGGGGGGGGCCGCCTTCACCACATCTCCCGCCACCCCAAAACCTTAAACCTCAACTCCAGCCACCCTAACCCCCGCCACCCCTCCCACCCCCGTCCCTACCCCCGCCTGCTTCCACCTCGCAACCTCCCGCGCCGTCCTAACCCAAACCCCAACCCAACCCAACCCAACCCAAACCCCAACCCAACCCAACCCAACCCAACCCAACCCAACCCAACCCAACCCAACCCAACCCAACCCAACCCAACCCAACCCAACCCAACCCAACCCGAACCAATCCAGGCCGTACATCGGGCCCATCTGCACTCTGGGCCAGACAATCGCCTACTTCTTGGTCGTCACCGTCGGCTTCACCGACCCGCGCCACTCGCTGTCCTTCGCCATGACCTTGAACTCCGAGTTCAACGAGTTCGTCATCAACGCCGGCCTCCCCTGCGGCTCCACCGCCACCATCCAAGCCAACGGCGCCGTCTACGTAGAGTCGTGCCCCAACGTCACCGCGCTCTGCTGCAACCAGCCCCCGCGGCCGCCGTCGCCGCCGTCGCCGCGCCCCTCGCCGCCGCCGCCCTTCCGGCGGCCCCCGCCGCCGTCGCCGCTGCCGCCGTCGCCGGTCGCGCCCATGGAGCCGGGGCTGCCGTTCGCGCCGCGCGTGCGGCGGCCGCCGCCGCCGCCGCGGCCCAAGTCCTCCCCGCCGCCGTCGCCGTTCCCCAACTACCCGGACTACCCCGATGGCCCCTCCACGCCAGGCAGCCCGGAGACGCCGCTGCCGCCGTTCCTCCCCCGCGGTCCCAGCTTCCCTGCACCGACCCGTCGGCCCCGGCCGCCGCCGCCGCGGCCGCCGTCGCCCTTCCCGCCGTCGCCTCGCAAGCGCCCGCCCCCGCCGCCTTCGCCCAACCCGCCGCCGCCGCCCCGGCCGCCTACCAAGCGCTCTCCCCCGCCGCCGCCGCCGCCGCCCCCCCTCCCGCCGCTGCAACCCGCCGTCAACCCCGCCCTCACCCAACTCCGCACCATCGCCGTCACCACGCCTGCCACCCTCGCCGGCACCACCATCACCGCCGACCTCCTCCCCTACCTGTGCACCAACCTCAAGGCCGGCCTGCGCTCCGTATTCACGGTGTACGGCTGGAAGTCCGAGCTGCAGTACAGGCTCCCCCTTGACCCGTGCCCCACGCGCAACCTGGCCGGCGGCGCGCGGCAGTACAACGTCACCGTACAGCTCACGACTTCGGCCGCCACTGCGCTGGTGAGCAACCTGAACGCGCCCGCCAACTTCCAGCTCTTCGTCACCGCATCCGACATCCTGTGCGACTCCAAGGTCTCCGTCGTCAAGGTGTCCAACCAGGAGGAGCTCTTCACCAAGAACTCCGTCGTGGCCCCCAGCGCGCTGGACTCGGGCAACGCCTTCTCCTCGTGCGTGCACTCCGTGCGGCTCATGCGGCGGGACGCGGCCCGCTGAGGCGGGGGGGGGGGGGGTTGAGCCTCGTGAGGCCCTCTGGCGCGGTGGGTGCACACCGCGGTGTGTGTGCGCGTGTGTGCTTTGGAAAGAAAACCCACATGCGTGTGTGTATGTGTGTGTGTGTGAAAAAACCGCGAGGAGCGGCTGTATGTATGTGCGTGTGTGTGTCGCACCTGGTGATGGACACTGGCAAGCCCACCTTCCCTTCATTTCAGTTGAGGGGGCAGGGGCCGGGGGGGGGGTCGAGGGGCCTGTAAGGCGCACGCCTCTTGAGGTGCGAGGCGTCAACACCAGACGACACTGCCGCCGAGCGGCCCCCCGTGTCCCGAGCTCTAGACACCGCGCGCCACGCCTTCGCAGCGTCAGGCCGGCTTTGGATGACCCGTGGGTCGGAAGGGTGACCCGTGGGTCGGAAGGGTGACCCGTGGGTCGGAAGGGTGACCCGTGGGGTTGACCCGGTGTGCGCAGGCGTGCCGGGTTTCCCCGGGGGCCGCAGCGCTGATATGTGGGCAAGGACCCTACGGTCTCGGAGAGCGGAGGGGCTCCCCAGGCACCTGGAGGAGAGGCTGATGAATGGGCAGGTGGAGCAAAAACTCGGCGCGGGGGGAGATGGGTGCCTGTATGAAGGGGCCTAGTGCGTGGCGTGCCGCAGAGCGGCGATCAATCGCCGTCAATGCCTCTTTCCGTGGGATGGGATGGGATGTAAGAGGGAGAGAGGGGAGCAGCGGAACCCCCCAGAGGCGCGTGGTGAACCCCGGACTCCCCCTGGGCAACGAGCAGCAGCAGGAGGCGGAGGCGAAGGCGGAGGGCGCGCGCGCGTGTTGGTGTGGTTAACGTATGAGTACGTTCGCCGCTCTTCTTGGGCAGTTGACCGTTGACGGTTGACTGTTGCTGCATGATCCGCAGAGACTTTCATTTGCAAGGTGTGCCGCAGGGTGGCCTCCTGGGGTTCCAGTGGGCTCGGCCAACAGCTCGACGCGTCCCACAACCACGTCCGTACACATCCGTACACATCCGTACACATGCGCGCGTGTGCACGCGCGCTTTGCGGATGTGGATGTGGATGTGGATGTGGATGTGGATGTGTGTACACATATGTGTTTAATGAGAAGCCCGCCCATATGTGTGCGTGTTTGTGTGCGTGTTCATGATATGGTGGGCGTTGTACGGCACACACGCGCGGTGCATGCACGACACATGCTCGTACATAAAACCCGGACCGGGGCGCGGGCGAGTGTGACGACGCGGCCCAGTGCCTTGAATGGTGCCATTGGGGCGCGTGTGTACGGCAGGGCGGCACGGGGCACATGGGATGGTACGTGGCGTGCGCACGTGTGTGTATGCTTGTGTGTCCAGCGAGAAACACGCCCGGACGGACGGACGGACGGACGGACGGACGCACGGGCATGGTGGATGGTGGACATGGAAATATGTATCGGATTACTGACCTCCACTGGTCTGGACGCGGTGGAGGTTACCTCGCTGCCACTTCATTGACATGTTGACTGACTGACTGACCGACTGACTGACTGGTTGACTGACCGACTGAATGGCTGACTACGGTAAGCACGGGGGGCTGACTGCGACGCGTCAAAGATGTGGTTTGACTGGCGCGGGCTGACTTTGACTTGCATGTCGGATGGGGCGATTCGAGCTACGGGGGTTGGGGCAGGCAGGGGCGGGCGCTTTGACCGGGTTCGACCACGCCGCGCTGACGTACAGGGGGGGGCGGGTCCAGAGGTGGTGCGCATGTACAGCATAGCATGGCGCCGTACAACACGTGCATCACGCACGGGTCTTTGGCGGTGTATATGTCGCGAGAATGAGCTTGGCCGGGAAGAAGGGGGGAAAAGGGGAGCCACCCACGCCGGAGTTTTGCTGCGCGCTGTGTGCGCAGCTCACCGCGCTGAAGCTTCCCTTCCAATCTCTCCCTTAGCGGCCAAGTCTCCGATGGCCCCCATGCCCTGAATCGCCATGGATCGCTGTCCCCATCTCAGTTTCGGGTGCGTGTGTGCGGGCATGTGTGTGTGTATGCTTGCTGCGGAGCCACTGGAGGACCCGGGACCGAAACCCAACATCCAGCCGTAGTTTCCCTTCCCCCTCTCCTTCTCTCTTCCTCTTCCTCTTTCTAAACTTTTTTCTTTTTCTCATTCTCGTGTCCTTTCTGCACCGTGCATTCTCTTGCCTCGTGTGGACTCGACGGCGGGTTGCGCCCCGGTTGCGGCTGGCTCGACACACGCAGGTGTACCTGATACCAACATTCTGATACTTATTTTGGGGGGAAGGGGCAGGGGGAAGGGGGGGCCGCGGTTATTGCGATGGACGTCCAACCTGCGAGGGGGACGGTGCGCGGAACGGGTTTGTGTGGAAGCTGTAGTGTGTTGGGACGAGGCGCGCTATCCTTCCTGTCTGTCCAAAGGTGGTGGTAACAGCCGCAGCACTCAACCACTGAAACGGTGTGATGTGGGGTGGGGGTTGGGACCTGGTGGTGTCCTGGGTGCGGCTTAATGGAGAACTGAGTCGACCGCGTGCACGTGCGCGTGTGTGTGGGGGAGAACTAAGTGGTTTCGGCAGGCACGGCAGAACTGCGTGACATGCAAGGGGCATATCTAAGCCCGGAGAACGACTGTATGCCGCACAGCTGCCCCGGCCCAGTGTTTGCGTGTGTGTTTGCGTCTGTATGGGTGTGGTCGTGTGCACCAAGCACGTGCCCGGTGTGAATGTGGGACGCACTTCGCATCCCGGCGGCGATTGCTGGAATTGATCGCCAGCGGCAGAACCCGCTGGACAGCCACTATTGCGCTCCGCCTGCATGTGCTCTACAGTTTCCTGCCCGGGTACGGACCGGCCGGCCGGTGGGACGAGATATACGGCACAGTGGAGAGCCGCGTGCAGAGTTTGCGATGTGGGTTCCTTTAGGCACTTCATTGATTGATTCAAAAGAGCATAAATACAGGTTGCCCCGAGCAAACAAGAGCGGCTGCCAAAGCGACACTGCCGTCCCAGTGCTTAACTGTGCACGTGTACGTGCGTGTTGGAGGCATATGCGTGGGTTCTCCTCCGGAAGGAGAAGCGATTGACATGCGTTCTTTAGGAAAACAAGAAGCGCTTGTAACTGAAATACTTTGACACCGCCGTCCTCAAGCAGCCCTTTGATCCTTCACCCCAGCCCTCGCGTCGTTGGCTACTATCAATACACACCGGTCAGACGAGAGCCGTCATGTTCAGTACATGTCATGGGCTAATCGTATGTTTGCAGGCATAGGTCAATTGCCAAAGTGTACTTTTGGACGTGGGTCTTTCACGACTGGCGGAGGGATCAAGGATGTACGTCATGGATGGATGTTCGCAAATTGTGGGATAGATGCGAAGCACGTCGTCGGACTACCGACGTGTGTACATTTAATTGGCAAAGAGTAAAGAAACTAAACTTGATCTGTGCAATCTGCGACAGTTGCAGTATTGCAGCGCATCCAAGCCTAGCTGTTGGCGTAGGTAAAACTTCATTTAAGTCGTAATGAAGGACACTGAGACAAAAATCAACTTCGCTGATTTCTTTTCGGCCTGTGCGTTTGCAGGGGCTTCTTGCATTCTGACCAGCGTACTCAAGTCTGTATTTTTCCAGAGTGTCAGAAGACCAGCACCGTGCGAAACATTGCGAGAAAGATATCGCAGCAGTCCTGAGGTCTTCCCAATCACGAGCCCCGTGCACGAGCCTCACGTACGATGCGTACGTCGCAACAGTTGGCTCACTTCAGCATTGCAGTCCACTTATGTAAACATATTCGTTTTTGAATTGATTTGTTTCAGTACTTACTCAGTGGTCAGGGACGTGACTGCTCTTGGTCACCGCCTGTGGCTGGAAAACCAGTTGCGGATACACGTTGACAAATTTGTGATTGCTCAAAAAGCAAGGTGCCATGTCGGGCAGTATGAGCAAGCTTCATTGTTTGGCGCTTTGAACCGTGACATGACTCTTGGGACGGTGCCGCCCTCGCTGGAGGAGTAGCACTGCTCATGGTCTCCGAGCAGCGGAATCCTGCGCCAAATGGTGCCACAGTGGCTCGCATGCATCCCGGCGGAAACGGCAGGAGGACTATCACACGCGATTATCACCGCCTTATTAACGAATGCACGGAAAAGCTGCTTTCCAATCCAGCGCATACGCTGGCGATGCGCTTGAGAGCGCAGAGCTACCGAATGCTCGGTAAGGCCTGAGGTCTTGGCAGCTGACTGCACGCTCCTCGCCCCGGCGAAGCCTAGCGACTGGGTTATTGAAAGACTGCAGGGAAGCTTTGATAATAAATTTGTATTTTGCATCACAATATGACGAAATCAGGCCTCCGTCAACACGACTGAACGCAGGGGAGGACGATGCTGCGTTGGCTGACTACAACAGCCTACTTGCATTGGAGCCGACAAATGTAGATGCCCTTTTCTACCGTGGCACTATCTTGGAGCGGCAGCAGCGAATAGACGAAGCCATCCAATGCTACACTGCGGTCCTGCAACACGAGCCACATCACCACAAAGCCCTTTACAATCGCGCGGTGTGCTATAGCGCGAAAGGGAGCTTCGCGCAGGCCATAGGTGCGACCGCATGTTTCCTGGGTGTTGGCCTTTCGTAGAGGGTGTTGTGTCCTTCCGGACGGCGTCAGGAGTTCAACCTTATTTTCTCACTCCCGTTTCGCAGAGGACTTCAGTGCCGCTATAGAATTGGACCAACAGACCTGCAAGGGGGCCAGGCGGCTGCGCGACCAGGACCCGGGCCAGCAGCAACTCGCCAGCTCACTCGGCGCGGCGGCCGACGCCGCTGCTGCAGCGGTCTTGCACGGCATCGGTGGAGGCAAACCGCACGCCCATGCGTTGCCCCACCATCTCCTGCAGCACCACGGCGCAGAGGGCGGCCCCGCGCTCTCCAGCACCAACTCGGTCTCCGATGCCTCGGCCGCGGGTTGGGATCGCTGGACGTCCAACGCGTCAGTATGGAGCACCACGCCTCAATCTGCAGCTTCAGAAGAGGAGGTGGCGACTGCGGCGTCCGGTGCGGCCGGTTCCGGCGTCAACGCCATGTACGACGCTCACGGAGCACCGCACACCGGGTCTGCGGGAACAGGCTACCCATCCGCATCATCCGCCTCCCAAGGACACGCCTATCCTGAGGGCGCAGGGGTGCTCGTGACCGCCCGCTCCAACGTCACCAACACGCATCCCCACACCGCAGCGCCGCCCCCATCGGAGGCCGGTGCCCCGCCCCCGAGCTCCCAGCTCCCGGACCACCACGACCTGCACAACCCAGATCAGCACGGGCGCAGTTATCGGCACCTGCGCCAGCGGCAGCTCGTGGCGTCTGGTCTCGCAGATGAAGAGCTGGCCCGGTTCGCCGAGGAAGAGCAGCGGCTCCTGCAGCAGCAGCAGCAGTCACAGGAACCTTCGGTGCACGACTCGCTGGGCTCGTGGCTGGAACCCCGTCAGAGCGGCGGCTCAACGGACGCGGCCTGGGGCCAGGGCGTGATGGACGGAGAGCCGCCGGGGTCTACCTATCATTGTCATCAGCAGCAGCGGCAGCAGAAGCCGCAAGAGGAGGGCCTCCCTGCGTCTGCACAGCTGCTCGCCGCGCTGCAGGACGCCAAGGCCCTCCAACGGCACCAACAGGCGCAGCGCCAGCAGCAGCAGCAACAGCAGCAGGTGGAGGACGAGTACGTCCTGGAGCAGCTGCAGAGCATGTTCGTCGCGGCGCAGGAAGATGAGCAGGAGGGTATGCTCGGCCGCCAGGCCGCCGGTCAGAAGAACCCCTCGCACTTGAACGCGGCTGCGGCCGCGCGCGGCACACCCCACGGCGTGCTTCGGGAGGTGCAAGGCCAGGGCCTCGGGGTGAGCGGGCGCTCTAACACGCCCAAAGGACGTGTCGCAGTTGCCGCGCAGCGGGGCACCGCGGGTCCGGGCGCCGTGCTGGGTCCGTGGACCGCGCGGCCGCATGCGGCGCAGGGGAGGCCGCCAGGGCCCGCTCGGTCACAGCCGCAGCGCCAGGTGCAGCTATCGAGTCGCAGCGCGGCGCGCGGCGGTGCCGGTGGCGGTGCCGGACCCGGAACCGGGTTCACCCCGCCAGGGCTGGGCCGAGAGCTGCGTTCGCCCAGTCCGTTTGAACGCATCGTCCAGGATGACCGCATCTCGAAGATGGCCGGGGCGACAGCCGCGGCCGGCAGCGGCCTGGCGCGTCACGTGCGCAACAACAGCACCGGCAGCACCATCGACCGCGGCGGCACGCCGCCCTCTGCGCCGCTCTCCTCTGCGCCTTCAAACCTGCGGGCTAGCTCATTCTCGTCATCGCATTCACACCACCAGCCGCCGCCGCAGCCTCCGCAAGCGCACCAACAACAGCAGCAGGTCACGTTGCCGGGGCAAGGGGCGCCCGGGCGGCCTCGCTCTGCGTCGCAGCAGTGGCAGCAGCAGCAGCCGGCCAGTCCGAGGGACCTGCGCGACTCGTACCAGGTGAACGGCGGCGGCGAAGGACACGACCAGCGCGGAGAGGCGGCGCCGCAGGCCAACGGCAAGTCCGATCAGGCTCAGCAACTCAACGGTGCGGGGCGCGGGTCGCTCGGTACATCCCGAGAGCTTGAAGCGCTGCAATGCAAGGCCGCCAACGGCGCACCTGGTCTACTCGGGTTGGGTGGCTTTGGGAGCGGCGACGGCGACCAGACCAATGGCTGCATAGCCGTGGCAGCGGGGCGAGGTGGCGGCGAGGCGGGTCCGGAAGGGACGGAGCCGGGGCCTGGTGACAGCGCGTTGGACCCATGGGTCGTTGGGGGCCACGGGGGCATGGCGGCGGCGTTGGAGATGTCGCGTCCGTCGACTTCATCCAGCGCGGCGTCGGATCCATCGGACCAGAACAGCAGGTGAGGACTGACGGCGTTTGCGTGACGTGGGCGTGCGGGTCCAGGGCTGCCGTGACGTGGGCGTGCGGGTAAGGACTTGGTAAGGAGTCCCTCGGGGTGCAGGGTGCAATCAAGGCACAGGCCCGGGTGGGGAGGTGGGCGCTGGACGACCGCGATGCTCTGTGGGCAGCAAAGGGCAGGAGGGTCGGGGACGGGACGGTGGGACGAGTTTTTTCCGCGACCACGGCGAGGACTCTCGGCTCCACACTTCCCGGGCCAGGGGCCCATGGCGATGGCACGTTGACACGATAGTCCACTGGCTCTCTCTCTCCCCCTCATTTGCGCAGTCCTGTGGCGTCAGGTCTGGGTCCCAGAGCACTGAGCCTAGTACGTACATATATTGAGAGCCCGGAGCCCCGGACTGTGTCGAACAGGGATCGCCTGCCTCCTGACCGGCCTGCTTGAGCCCGTCGGCGACCTGCCGTTCCGTTGGACCCTGTCCGGTCCTTGTGTGCGCAGGCACAAGGTGATAGAGCAGCTCAACGCTCGGGCCTTTGCGCTCCGGCAGCAGGGCAAGTTGGTGGAGGCGGTGCGGGAGTACAGCAGGGCGCTGGAGCTGGACCCCTACCACTTCAAGACGCTCTTCAACCGCGGCTTCACATACGACAGGGTGAGGAGACCCGGCCGCGCCGGGTCTGGGAGCCGGCTCGGGTCTGGCTGGGAGTCTGCCATGGCGCCTTCCAGGCCATCGGGTTGAGGGAGCTGGGACCGCGGGCGGCATCCATCCATCCATCCATTCAATCAGTGATGATGTCGTCCAGCACCCTAAACCCCTTGCCCAGAAGGTGGTGGCATCCATCGCATGCATGTTGTGCTGCTGCAATGCTCCCTGCCCCTGCACTGCTCCCTGCCTCGCGCGCGCGCAGCTTGGGGAGCTGGTGGCGGCGGTGGAGGACTACACCCAGGCGCTGGCAGTCGACCCGCAGAGCTCGTACGCGCACTACAACCGGGGCATCACGAGGGACCGGCTGCAGGTGGGCGGAGCAGCACTGCGGCGGGGGCAGGGCAGCTGCGGCCCTTGGGGAGAGGGGCCCGAGCGCTGATGTACTTGTACTGGGCGGTTGTTGCTCGGTTCCTTGTGGCAACCCGGGCGCAGGGCCACCCCACCTGGCTGCCCTGGCTGGCCAGCAACTAGGCTAACCAGCGCGCGTGAAGGGGCGGTGGCCCTGATGCAGTGCAAGCAGTGCTAGAGGCACGGCATCTGGCGCCGCGTCCGCGTCCCTGGTGACGTGAACGGGGGAGACCACGTGTGAATCGCAGGACTTTGCGGGCGCGGTGGAGGACTTCACGGCCGCCATCCGTCTGGAGCCTAACAGCGCGGATTTCTACCACAACAGGGGCTTCGCGCTGAGGAAGCAGGTGAGGGAGTCTGTCACTGGAAACACCAGCAACACCATGGGAAACGGCGAGTTAAGCGGCTCGCAGGACTGTGTGACTGTGCGTGGGTCAGCGATCGCGGGAACACTCCGAAACCATGCACTCGTGTGCCGATCATCGCCGCCGCGGGCACGCCACACCCTTGCGCGACAGGCCGCTGACGATGACTGACGGTACCTGGACAACTGTGCCGGGGCCGGTCTGTCGCTGTTCGCAGGGCATGTTTGAGGCGGCCATCAACGACTACACCATGGCCATCATGCTCAACCCCAACCACTGCCGCGCCTTCTACAATCGGGCGTTCTGCCACGACCGGCTGAACCACGTCCAACCGGTGCGGTGACGCTGGAGTAGCCACCACATGAGCTTTGGGACCTTCCCATCATGTTGACGTCATGTCATTTTTACCCAATTTATTTCATCTGCTTGTTTTCATGTTATTTTACTTCGTTGCTTCCCACCAGTGGGCGAAGAAGCCTCGCTGCTCTCCCACCCCTACGTCTCGCCTCGGGCTCCCCATCGGGTCCCGTGGCTGTGCCTGTGGCTCCGCGGCCCACTGCTCCCCCGCGGCCGACCTGCGCGTCGATTTGGAAGGGACGACACGCGGTGTCGAATGGTGTGTGAGCTCAGCCCGGGGAAACAGGCCTGTCCTGTCTGGCCGTCCGCGTGTGCCTGATTGTGGATGTGCGCCTCCCTGCCGCTGCTGCTGTGCTGCTGCTGCTGCTGCTGCTGCTGCTGCCCGGTGACTGCGATTGCAACTGCGACTGGCAGGCGATCGACGACTACACCAAGGCGCTCGAGATGGAACCCAACAACGCCACCGCGCTGCACAACCGGGGCAGCCTGCACGAGCGGAACAGCAGGTGGGTGGTGGTGCGGCCAGCCGCTCATCCAAGGTCTCTCAGCACGGGTCGCTGACGGTCCCGGGTCGGGTCGGTGCTCGGGTCAGACCGTTCCTAGCATCCCCTCCCCGACCTCTGCCTTCCTCCTTTTCCTCCTCCTGGCAGGTGCCCCTGGTTTTGACTCCCCCATGATGGGATGATGGGTGAAGCTCAGAGCCTCGTGAAGATCATTCAGACCCGGACCCGTCGTATCCGACTCCTCCTCCTCACGTGCTCACATGTGTTTCCTGTCGCGGCCGCCGCCGCCGCCGCCCCCGGCTTGCCTCCTGCGTGTGTGTGTTTTCTGTCGCGGCCGCGGCCGCCACACACACACCCGGGTTGCCGCCTCCTCCCCCGCAGGTCTGACCTGGCGCTGCAGGACTTCGACCAGGCGATCCGGGTGGATCCCAACTGCGCCCAGTCGTACAACGCCCGCGGCATGCTGCTGCAGCACCTGGGCCGCCTGGAGGAGGCGCAGGCGGATCTGGACATGGCGGTGGCGCTGATGCAGCCGCCCAGCGCCTCGCTGTTCCGCACCCGGGCGCAGATACGGCGGGAGCGGGGAGACCACTACGGGGCGGTGCAGGTAGGGGGCGGAGCGGGGAGACCACTACGGGGCGGTGCAGGTAGGGGGCGGAGGGGCAGGGATGACCTGGGACGGTGGGTAAGAGGTATGGGAGAGACGTATGGGGGGAGGTGAGAACGGAACAGGAACCAAAAGTTACGCAGGTATGGGTGGCGGGCACGTGACCGTGGAGGCAGCGGCAGGGCCGCCATGACAGCAGGGGGCCCCGGCGCCCGTTTGGGCCCCCACGTTCGGACCCGATATGACCAGAGATTACGAGTTTGCTGTATTTTGAGAGCATTGCTTGCCGGGCGGATGTGCGCCGCTCAAATCTACCTGTGATGGTGCCAGACAATGCATTGGTGCGGTGCTGTCCGTGCTGCTGTCCTTTGCTGCTGTCGCGGCTCTCCTGCTGACCGGTGTGTGGGGTATTTGGTCTGCGGCCCCGGTCCTCTGCCCGATCAGGACCTGACTCGCGCCATCGCGCTGGACCCGGTGGACCTGCTCAGCTACAGCCGGCGTGCGCACTGCTTCCGGCGCATGGGGGAGTACGAGAGTGCCATCCGCGACTACACCCGGGTAGGGGCAGATGGCGGAACCTGCCTGTTGGCCTGGGGAGGGGAGTCGACGGCTTGACAGGGGGCCGGCGGGTTGACGCCTCACACAACCTCAGCCACCTGGGGAGGGGAGTCGACGGCTTGACAGGGGGCCGGCGGGTTGACGCCTCACACAACCTCAGCCACCAACATTGTCGGAGTCAGACCTAGATGAGATGAGATGAGAGTGGTTCATCGGAGGTAGGAGGCGGGAAGTGGGTCGGTGGGTCGAGCAAGGCAGACCGCCGCGGACTCGACAACAACCCGAACCTGGATGAGCGTGATGAGGGTGTAATGGTTCAGCTACGGAGGTAACCCGCCCGGACCAAAGCGTGCGTGTGTCGTTGTGTGAGATCGTTAGATGGCGATCCGGGCCTGACGCTGGCCCAGCCCCATCGGATAAACCGCCGAAGCCCTCTCTCTGTGTGGGTATAGCGAGAGACCCGCCCGGACCACCCAGGCCCAAAGATACTTACCATGCAACCTGCGATGTATGTACCAGAGAGGTGGCGGAGTTACTGTGTGTGTCGCGGCAATGCTTTGGCGGTCCGCAGGCCATCGCCCTGTCCCCCAACAACCCCAAACTCCATACCATCCGCGCCTACTGCTACGCCATGATCGAGTGGTACGGCGAGGCGGTGGCGGACTACGACGTGGTACTGGCCCTGGAGCCGGGCAACGCGCACGCCGGCTACAACCGCTCCATTGCGCTGGAGAAGCTCGGAGGCGCCATCGACCGGGCGGCGGCGGAGCTATCGGCGGCAGCCGCCGCGGGCAACGGCGCCGCCGCCCCTGCCGGCGCGCCGCCGGAGCGGGCCCGGCCGCAGTCCTCCTCCGCGCAGGCGGGAGGACAAGGCGGTCCCGGCGGCCGCGGCGGGCCCATCCGCAGCCACAGCCAGAGCCCCATGGCGGTTGCGAGTCCGGAGCTGTCCGCGGCCGGCGGCGACTATGGCGTCGGCGCGCCGGGGCCGGCGGCGGCGGCGGCGGTGCCCAACGGCATGCCGCGGTCCGTCCCTCAGGTTCAGGGCATGCCGCCGCCGAAGCAGGCCTGGGCATCCATGGACGGCCGTCACTTCCTGCAGCAGCCGCAGCAGCAACAACAACCTGGCCCGCCGCCGGTGGCTGCCCGAATGAGCGCAGGGGCGTCCTTGGGCAGTGGGTCCGCTGCTGCTGCGGCGGCTGCGGCGGCCTCCTTCCGGGGTCCCAGCCCGATGCGGGGGGGCGGTGGGGCCGTGGGTGGGCCCGCGAGTGCCTCGGGCCGCACGGCGGCGACCTGGGGATCCGGCCATCCCGCGGCGGCGGCGACGGCGGCGGGGGGCTTGTCGGCGCAAGGCATGTATCCGTACCGCGGCTCCCAGGGCAGCGCGCAGGGTGTGGGAGGCCTGGTGAACGGCCCAGGCAGCGTGTATCGAAGCCAGCAGTTCCACCCCCAGCAGCAGCCCCAACAGCCCCAACAGCAGTGGTTCGGCGTGGATGGGGGGCCGATGAGCAACGGGGTCGTGCACGGCGGCCGCAGCCGCACCCCGCATCGGATCGTGGCGGTACCGTGAGGTGACGATTGACCAGTTGGTTCGGTGGGTGGTGGATGGGTAGGTGGGTGGTTTGAGTGGTCGGGTGGCGGTGGCACGCACGCTGCATGCTGGCTCAACCAGGAAACAAAACGCTCACAGGCTAGGGCACCATTTCCTGGTGTTCAGAACACGCGTTCAGTTTTTGAGTGATTATGAGACCGGAGGGAAGCAGTACATGTTGAGAGAGGGACAGAGATGGAGGGAGAGAAAGAGAGACAGAGCGTAGGAATGTGGTATATGGTGGCCCGAGCAACAGGTAAGAGAGATAGAGGGAACGGGCCAATCGTTTTGGCGGGTGAGGGTGGCCACCGCCGCCACCACTGCCGCCGCCGCCGCTGGTGCAGGTTTCCCTAATCACGCACACGCTGTGGCGAGGGAGGTTTGATGGTGCCGGTCTGGCTGGTTCGCCCTGGGGGGGTTCGCCAGGGGGGGTCCACGACCACGTCCGTTCTGCGGTCACGATGCGGCCACTGTGGCCTTGGTGATGCTGCCGGACATCGCCAGAAGTGCTGGCGCCCGGCCCTGGCATGTGTGGTTTCACCGGCCGGTTTTCACCCAGTGTTGGGTGAACCAGCCCCAGCAGGTCCGGCTCCCGCTTATTCGCGTGTGGGTGTATAGTCGTGACGGCAGCGGTGGCGGCGTTGGCAGAGGCAGCGGCGGAATCTGCGAGGTGAAGCCGACCGACCTGCCCCGAGTTCATCGCCAGCGCGCCCGCTCCGTCCCCAAGCCCGCATTGGGCCCGTCAAAAGGAGCCAGCAGATAACAGGATAGGCAGTACTCGTTGTGCGGGTTTTGTTCCGCTTGGCGTGCGTGTATGGTAGCTGTGTGCCATCTCTGCCGGCGCGCGCACTCGCACTCGCCGCACACCCAAAGCACGGCGGCCGCAAAGTCGGACGCGCCAGGAGACAGTTGTATCAATGCCGTGCAATGCTGACAAAGAAGCTGATGGAACCTTCAGTGACGCGATCGTGGCCGGCCGCCAAAAATTGCCACAAGAATTTACATTCCGTGGGCCGAAGAGGGCTGACTTCGCGGGTGCAACTGTGTGTGTATTCACGCGTCGGCCCGCATCCCGTAGTCCCGTGGAGCCGCCCCGCGATGACCTAAAATCTGTTTGCTGCCTCTGGCTCTTCGGCCTATCTGGTTTTCTCTTGTCTGTCTCTCCTCTGATGCACCTGACCTCGATCCTGCACCGTGCTTTGAGGACCGTCTTGGCTGTGTGGCAACCGGGCGGCTTTCTGATTTCGGGGCGGGGCTGTCAGGGTCTTGTGGGAAGGGAATGGTTGCCGTGGGCACCTCTAGATCTCGCGCGCGCGAATGAGTCGTTTGCCGACGGTGCGAGTCACTCCCTCAAGGGCAGTCTCATGGGAGTTCTGGGAGGGTATATATTCGTGTGGGACTTTGGGAGGGTTGCCCAGGTCTGACGCGGCTTCCAGGTGATGGATAAGGGGCAACGGTGCCAAAGCGCAACCCCCGATTGTTAAGATGCTTGTGCAGAATAGCTGTGTCGCGCCATCTGTGTGTGTGGACGGGGGAAGCGCTGGTGGGAGGCGCGTGTAGGGCATTTGCATGTCGTCGTCGCGGGCGCGCCGGTGCCGGGTGTACCGGTATCCGAATCACTGCGTCACTTGAATCGTTAGCGTTGCGTGTATGTGTTTGTGTGTGGAGGCATACACGCGTGGAGGCATACATTTCTCGTGGGCTTCTTGGCGCCCTCAACTGGTGGTGGTGGATGATCATCGGTCATGGTCATCATCGCCGGAGTTCGTCGGAGGCATGTGCGTCAGGGAGTCTGTAGCCTTGTGTCGCTCGTGGCGGAGGCGCCGAATGCGCCCAGCGCGGATTCAATGAACCTGCGCGACGTTGCCTGAGGCGGCGCTGTAGGACGACGGCAGAGCGGGTCGGCACATGCCGGTTGCGCTCGGCGTTGCAGCGGTTCATCCAGGGGCAGGGACAGGGCAAACAAATGCAGTGCATGGCTGCGGCTGGGTGGAAAGATGATGTCACCGTGCGGCCCGTGTGGGCTCGTCTGCGGCGCGAGACAGCCATCCCTTCCCGTTTGCCTGTAGCCGTGGGCAGAACTGAATACCAAGCCCACCTGGTTCAAGGGCGGCGTTGCGCCAACGCCCCTCTTGATGCGTGGCATGGCATGCGGTGGCGCAGGAGTCCTTGCTCGCTCCAGGGTGGGGACACGCTGTTGACCAACCTCGCTGTTTTGACGTTTTATGATACGCGCTCTTTGGTGTCGTTATGACCCGTGACCTGGATGATAGTGAAAACGCATTGATCCCAGAATGGCCGCCATCCATTGATGGATACCGGTCGCTCCTTTTTTATTGTGCGAATCCTGTGTGTAGGTGTGGTGATGTGGTGATTGCGGTTGGGGGCGGTGGTGATATCTGACCGTTTCTCCGATGTTACGGTGATTTCTTTCGACGACGATAGATTTGGTCGTCAGTCCTGGTGCTCGTTCCTCGCAAGGGCTGGTGCGGGCGGTGTTCTGACCCGCCGTTTGAAATGTGGTCGAGGGAGGGGAGGGGGAGTAGGAGCCTGGCAATGGCCCTTCCAGCGGGATGAGTGAGAGCGGCTGCGGCTGTGTCGCGCCCCACTACGCTGGCGCACAACTCATTGACTGCCTTGCGGTGCAATCCAGAGATAGGAGGTGATGATAGTGATGGTTCAGATGCCCATGATCCTTTGAACCGTTGCGCCGGATATTGCTGTAGCTGGCGTGCGTGCCGTCGAGTATCGTTGCCGTGTCGATTTGCGATGTATGTAGTGCAGTATATGCGC
The DNA here is from genome assembly GCA_003117195.1 of Eudorina sp. 2006-703-Eu-15. Lineage (NCBI taxonomy): Eukaryota > Viridiplantae > Chlorophyta > Chlorophyceae > Chlamydomonadales > Volvocaceae > Eudorina > Eudorina sp. 2006-703-Eu-15. Next base: position 48,534 of record BDSI01000206.1, read on the forward strand.
AGATGGCGTCGCCGCCGTCGGTGCCGCAGCAGCAGGAGCTGATGTCAGGTTGTTGTATGACCGTTATTTTGGAGAGTCAAGCGCGGTCCGCCCTGCAGCAGATTTCGTTGCCCGGTATTCATTTCGGGGAGGGAGTATTGAGGTACGGTACCTGGACAACGGCAAGTGAGCTGCCCCATGCCCTGCCATCCATTCCGCTGCCTGTTGCCGGGCAGTTGGTAGGCGGATCGCAGGGCTTGGTCTCGATCTGACTGGGGTCAGATCTTGCCCACGTCGGAGCACATCGGCTCAGACAATCCTTGCTGAAGCCGTTCGTACAATGTAAAGCAAAAGAAGACCAGGAACGAGGCCGACTTGATTATTGCACGCATGCACTCTTCAAGCCCACCACGAGGAGCGCTCAGCACCTGCTCCTCTCGAAAACGTCCACCCCATGCCCAGTCAGAAGGGACTGACCTCGACGGGCGGCACAACAACCGCCGCTTTTCCGCGGGCAAATAGTGGTGCGAGTACAAGTGTACAGCGCAGGGAGGCCTACAGTGCGGATTGAATCAGCAGGTGCCACCGTGGCGAGCCGCTCAGGGGGCACCGACGGGCAGACGCGGCGGCAGAATCGGCTGCGACCCAAGAACCCCGACGTCAGCTCGCAGCTCGCTTCCTCCCTACCCGATAAACCCACGCGAGTGCAAGAGCTAGGCGCGGTGCATGATGGCATCGAACCGGTGAGGAAGGGAGGAACTCTCTGCCAGAGTGAAGGTTAATGAAAATCCAGTGACTGGATTCCAGTCGGGTCAGGGCGCGGGGTCAGATGAGGGACAACAGGCGATCAGGGCCAGTGCTCCTGCGCTTCCGATAACACACCTGCCCATAACATGCCACATGCCTCCACACACCTGTCGGCGGTCGCCTCGCTGTCGTTCAGTGAGTACATGGCGCCGGCTACGGCACTCGCTTCAATCCCCTAGTGCAGCGCGCGCGAGACCGCCCAGCGCTGGACTACCACCCCGCAGCTGGCAGGAAGGTAGGGTGCCTGCTTGCCCGGGGGCCCTGCCGCGTGTCGCCCTCCCGCTGGCCTGCCGGCCCGCCGTCACAGTCGGCCTCACTCGAGAACGGTCGAGAGCTGTCCGGCCGTCCGTTGCCCTTCCTCGCCGTGCCTTTTCTCGCCGTGCCTTTCCGCGCCTCGCCCTTACCAACGGCTTACAGGCAGCCCTCGATGACGTCGTCCGCCGTCAACGCATCCGGCCCGGCAGCGTGCGCGGCCAGGTGCGGCGGCAGCCTCAGCACGGTGTGCTCCAGGGTGTAGACTGCGGACTGCCAGGGGTTGTGGCGGTCGCCGTACATGGGCCGCAGCACCGCCTCCATCCAGGCGCCCCCGGGGACCCGCTGGTTGGACAGCCACCGGAGCTGCAGCGACCCCGAGCGGCAGAGAAAGCAGGCAGGAGCAGGCGGTCAGGGATGAAGTGGGTGAATCGGATGGGCTGTGTGGAGCCCTCCGACCCTCGTGACGCAAGATGACAAGGACCAAAGGAAGAGGCCAAGAGGAACCGGCAGGGGAAACGTGGGGGAGGCAGGTGCAGACGGCGGCAGGCAGGCAGGCAGGCAGGCAGGATGAGCTGCTGCGTCCTGCAGTCCGGCCAGCCCCCACCGTCTCAGGAGCGCTGACGATGCCCCCGATGCCGAGGCCTGCGTCCGGTTGGCACACCGACCCATGGGATAAGGTCCAGGCCCTTACGCCGGGAGGCGCGTGCGCTGCACCACGCACCACGCCGCAGCTGCACCTGCAGTTGCGATGCAGCGTCAGCGACCTGCGCACCAAGCTGCCCTGCGCGGCTGCGGGGATCACCTGCCTCCCCAGGCTCCAGAACCACCGGGCCCCTGCATCCAGGCCCCTTCCTTACCGCGGCGACGAGCCGCTCGCGAACATCCACCTCTGCACCGCCAGCGCTGCTGCCAGCATCGCAGGCACCGCCAGCGCTGCTGACTGCATCGCCGCCTCCGCTACCACCTCCGCTCTGCCGCCTCTCCCAGCGCGTGTTCGCCGCCTCGGGCGGGCAAGTCGCAGGTGCGGCGACGGCGGCAGCCTGCGGAGGTTGTGCAGTGGGCGGGACCGGCGTCGCCGCCACCGAAGCTGCGGCTGTAGCAGCAGCTGCTGCAGATGGCGTCGCCGCAGCAGCGGCGGTGCGGGTCGCGGCCCGACTGCGATAACGAGTGGTGACAGGCGGCGTGTGCACGCCCGGCGCGAACGACACTGACTTGGTCCGACCGCGCGTCACGACGCGGGTCGACGGCGTCGCTGCTGCCACAGGACCGGCAGCCGGCGCCTGCTGCGCCTCGATATCCACCTCCGTCTGCTGCCGCGCATTTCCGGGCCGATGCTGCTGCTGCGGGTGTTGTTGCTGTTGCTGCGAGCTGTGCTGCGGGTGCAGGTGCTGCTGCTGTGAGGCCTGAGCCTCCAGGTTTCCTACCGCCGCGGCGGCAACGCGGCCGTTCCTGCCGGCGCCGGGCGACGCCAGGTCCCAGAGCAGCAGATTCGCAGCGCCGCCCACAACCACCGCCCGGAGGGAGGCTGTAGCAGCAAAGGGGTGAAAAGGGTGAAAAGCACGCCCGGGTCGGACGCCCTCAGTGGCGCACATCCACACACATACACGTGTCACGGTCGGGCTCATCGTAGCGTTGCCCGTCTTGTTGCATCGCTTACTTTTATGGGTCAGTAGGTGGCGGTTATTGTCAGTGTTCTCTGGTTTGGGTGCACTGGTTTGGGTCGGGTGAGTGCTTATTCATGGAACACTGCAGGCATGCGGATTACAGAGCGCTTGCCCTGCGCGCGCTCTTCCGGTCGGGTGGTTGGGGCATGCGACGGTGGGAGAGGCAATGCGGCTGTACGTGACACGGAGAAACGATGGCGGCGAAGACGGGCCGGTGCGGGTGTCATTGGGGGAGGTGTCGGTGACCTGAGCCCTGGCTAGCCGCGGACGAGCTATCGATCAACGGATTGGGTGTTACTGCGGACCCCGCGGAGCTTCGTTTGGCGCTTGTGGGAGGACTACATGCGGGTGCCATCGCGGCCGGTCAGGCAGCCGGCCTTGTGGGAGGACTACATGCGGGTGCCATGGCGGCCGGTCAGGCAGCCGGCCTTGTGGGAGGACTACATGCAGGTGCCATGGCGGCCGGTCAGGCAGCCGGGCTTGGAGCCCCAAAGGGGCGACGGAGGAGGGGGCAAGTCGGGGAATGGGTAGGAAGGCGTGCGAGGGACGACACGGGGGGCCCTCCCCCGCTCCGTCACCCCCTCCCTCTTAGCTCCGGCATGTCAGCCCCCGCCTGCCCAACCTGTGGCGTCCTGCAGCTGCAGCGACAGGGCGTACGAGCGGCCGTCGCCAGTCCGGTCCAGCGGGGTGCCCACCTGGCAGGCGAGGATGATGGATCGGTGGATGAGTGCGTGGGTGGGTGGGTGGTGGATGAAAAGGTGGGCGAATGGATGGATGGCTGGATGGGTGCGCGGGCGGATGGGCAGAGCGGGAGGAGACGAGGCCGGGTAAGGGATAGAAAGCCAGAGAGCGGGGCAGGCAGACCTCCCGGCTGGGCTGGAGCGCATTCGTTAGGTTAACCTAGGAGTGCAGCTGTAGCACCAAGGCCAACGTTACCTCCTAAGCAGCAGCACGTGAGAGAGCGGCCGGAGCTCACCGCCCCCGGTGGGCACTCCTCTCGCACAGGCCCGTCACCCGTCACCCAAGTCTGCACGCATTGCGCTCGGACAGCCCACGCCCGCGGATGCGGATCCGCCACCCACCACCTCCTCCTCCGCCTTCAGCGCCGCCGCGGGGAACATCGCCCTCCGCAGCGCGCGCCGAACCTCCGGCCGCGCGCGGCCGCCGCCGTTGAAGCTGTCCGCGTCGCCCGCGATGCCGCCGCCGCCGCCGCTGCCTGTCCCGGCCGGCGCAGCGAGCGCGGGCAGCGCAGGCGGCAGCTGCGGGTTCCTGACCCCCATCACCCGGACCAGGACGCGGGCGGGGGTGCAGTCGCAGGTGTCCTGCTGCATCAGAACCTGCGGTGGGTGGGTGGGCGGGTGGAGTGGGCGATGTGGGCGCATGCGCGTGCTCAACGAGGGTCCAACCCGCCCGACCCGAACCTGCTTGACCTAACCCATTGCGACAAACAGGCGGCCGCAACCTGTGCGGCAACAGCATTCCCAGAGTCCAGGGGGCGACCGCCCTTCCGTGACCTCCCCTCCCGTCCCTTGCAGAAGGTTCATACTCGCCTACCAACATCCGATGTAGTGTCCCGTCCCCGCCCCTCCCCTGACCGCACCTGACGGAGAGTGCGCAACGGCAGCTCCTGCCAGGGGCGCACCGCACCTGAGGGTGCGGCGGGTTGGGGAGGAGGATGCGGCGGGGGGAGGTGGATGGTCGGGCGCGCAGGTCCAATAGGCGGGAATGTCGAGGGGGGTGGGCGCCCGCCGCAGCAGCAGTCCACAGCGACAGGCACGCGGGGGCCGACGAGCTGGTGGTTTTGATGCGCGCGGAGTTGCGAACCACCAGGCAGGAGCGGCTGCCAGGGTGGACGTGGCGCTGGAGGCTGTTAAGCTCTGCTGCTGCTCAGACAACAACCGACCCCCCGCTCGTCCGGTCCGCCCCACAGGCCGCCGGGTCAGTCAGCCCTGCCGCGCCCCGCCCCTCCCGCCCTCCCGGATGCGCAGCTGCCCGCCTAGAGGCCCCACCACTCACGTGCCAGCCACGCCTGGGGGTCCGTGGGGGCGATCTGCCAGGGGCCCGCGCCCCCGCCCCGCAGCCGCTCCTCACAGGCCCGCGCAGCCTCCTCCTCCTCCTGCTGCTTCTCCTTCCTCGCCGCCTCCGCGGCATGCTGCGGCCGCGGCACCAGGCGGCTCACGCCCCTCGTGAAGGCCAGCTGCAGCTGCCCCTGCAGCGGGTCGGGTCGGGTCGGGGAGCGCCGCCGCAGCGTCCCGGGCCGTCAGAGGAGAGCGGTCGGAGGGCGTATCCGGCCTGTGGAAACGTGTACAAACTCGCCGACGGCGCCAACGGACTGCCCGAGCAACGATGCGGCGGAGACATCGTCCGAGGACGGACGAACGGATAGACAGGCACACGCGCCAAATGGGGGGCCGTTTCGGGGCAATGGAGAAGCGACCAACGGCGGTGGACGGGCTGAAGCGTCGAGGCCCAGCAGTGGGGCGCATGCCCTCGCGGCTCAGGGCAGGCGGGGTCAACGGTGGCCAACTTACCCTAACGAAGATGGGCAGCACCCGTCGGAGCTCAATCCAGTCACCCGGCCGAGGGAGCGGCTGCGGGTAGGCGCCCGGGGCCCCCGTCGCCTGGCGCGATGGCCCTGCTGCCGGCGGCGGCGACGGCCCTGCTGGCGGCGGCGGCGGCGGCACTGGCGGCGGCGCCAGTGTGAACAGCGGCCCCGGCAGCACCAGCGGTACGCTGCTGCCCGTCTGAGGAGCAGATGGGCGCATGGGTGCAGGGCAGGGGCAAGGGTAGGAGGGCGGCGGGGACCCGGCCGGTAGGGGCAGCGTGGCGGGCTGGGGCGTGGGGCGTGGGGCCCCGCGACATCGGGACGCCTTCTCCCTCCCTCTCTCCCTCTGGCAGTCAGCGCACTTGTATGAGTATGTCTACCGACTTTCTGTATCCCTCCCTCCCGCACTCACTGCCGGCATTTCCTCACGGGCCATCACAGCGGACAGCACCTCCCAGCGGCTACCTCCGCCGCCGCTGCTGCTGCTGCTGCTGCCGCCGTTGGCAGTCGGGCCCGCCGCCGCGACCGCCGTCTTCCTGTTGCCGCCAAATTGCACGATGGACGACAGTGGCATGTGCAGCCGACACGAATGCGGCGGCGCGAGCAGGCGGCGCCCTCGGGCGGGCATCCGCTCGCCGCTGACGTCGCCGCCGTCAGCACCACCACGCGGAGCCGCCGACGGCGCCGACGCCGACGCCGCAGCAGCAGCCGCTGCTGCTGCACGGCCCGTCTCGCTGACACGCTGCAGCTTGGGCGCCTGGAGGGCGTCAGTTCCAGACGTGTCGTCGCGTTCGGGCTCCTCCGGCTGTGACCGCTTGCGCTGCTGGTCTTGGTCTTGCCACTGTTGCTGTCGCTGCTGCTGTTGCGCCGACAACGGCTGCGCCGTTGCTGACGCGTGTTGCTGCTGCTGTTGCTGTGCCAACGACGGCGGCGGCGGCGGTCTCCGTGGCTCGGCGGGGGCTGACCTGTACCCGGGCGGCACCGGGTGCGCGTCCGAGCCGTCCCACACGTGGAGCACGTAGTCGTGCGGGTAACGGCAGAAGTCCACGGCCAGGACCTACGGGGCCGGCCGATCGGTCTGTCCGTCCGTCAGGTCATTCAGGGCCGGCCACACAAGGCACTTGTCGAAGTGCAGTGCGGTGAAGGTGCAACGCATCCGCCTGTCCAGCCCATGTAAGGCCTAGGGAGGTCTGGGATACAGCGCGACACGGGGCGAGGTCCCCAGCCCGCCTCTCGTTAGCAAATCCACGCCACCCACGGGATCATCCTCGGTTCAACCAACCACTAGGCACCCGGCCCTTTCCCAAACTGCCCGTGGCCCCAAAACCAGCGGCGTCCGTGCCGGGGTGTTGCGCGGTGGCTGGCCTGCCAAACAGGACATCTTCGTCGGGTGGAGTGACCCAGTGAGGTTGATGGCGCGGAGACCAACGGAGACGCTGCCGGCTGAGTTCATGGCGTAGCTGGTTGTCCATGGCGTAGTCCGGATGACACGAGCGGACCTCCCGAGGCGGTCCACGGCCCATGCTCTTCCCACAGTCCGCCCGCAAGCCCCCTCACTTGCAAGGACGTCACCGCCGGGCTGTACAGGAGAGCTGCTGCCGCACCACACCACACCAAACCGCATCGCGCCGCAACCCCTTCCTCCCCGCGCTCACCCTGCAGAGGAGGTCGGCCGGTCGCATGTCGTCTTTTCCCCTCCTCCCCTTTCTCCTCAGCAGCGAGCCGTCCGGGGCCAGCGGTGGGACCAGCTCCCGGATCCAACAACGGCCCTGGCTCCCACTCCGCCTCTTGCCCACGGCCGCCTGCGAGCCTGAGTGCGAGCAGTAGTCAGGGCAAAGCCTCCCGGGGACATGGGACCATGACGATCGGGCTCCGCGCAGCTAGGGCCTCATACCCAGGAGGCAGGGGAGGGTAAGGGGCGGTGCAGCCATCGGTCGGTCGGTTGCGTGCCGACCCGCCAACCTCGGTGTCCGCGTCTTTTAAGTCCCCTCCTGACATCTCTGGGCAGTTGAGACTGTGAACCCTCCTGACCCAGAGTCCCAAGTCGCGTCGTCCTCGGGGGGCACCGCACCCAGAAGCACCCAGCTGCACACACGCCGGCGCCAACACCCGTTTGGAGATCCGAACCCCTGGCCGCACCTGCTCTGGGCACCCCGCCCGTCGCTGCCGCCACGGGATCCGCGGCCGCCGTTGCTGACTGTGCCCGCGGCTGCGGCAGGGCCGCCGGCCCTACTGCCGCTGGCCCTGCTGCCGCCGGCCCTACTGCCGCTGGCCCTGCTGCTGCTGGCCCTGCTGCCGCTGGCCCTATTGCCGCCGGCCCTACTGGCGGGGGCCCTACTGTCACCGCAGGCGCCAGTAGGGTTGGCATCGCCGCTGCTGGCAGGGACGCGGCAAGCGCTGCCGCCGCGGGTGCTGCTGCTGCCGGCAGCGCCACAGGCACGGCAGGCAAAGGCAGCGGCGCCACCACCCCGCCCGCGTGGGCCTGCATCTCCTGCCGCAGCTGCTGCAAAACCCATCGGCGGACCTCCCGGAGGCGCTCAAAGTTGACCTGCGGCCAACGAGAGCAGGTAGACAGCTTGCGCCAGTGCCGGCACCCGCTGAAACACCTCCATTACCATGTCTACGGCAACTGGCAACCCACAGGATCTCCAGGGACCTCACCCGCCACTACCACAACAGCGAGTCATGCAGCTCTGCCCCTCTTTGACTCTGCCTACTGGGCCGGGGTTCGGCGTTGGGCCTCCGGGCCCATCCCAACACGCCCTCTCGTGCGCCCTCACACACCCAGCGTGGTTATCACCCCCAAAAACAACAGCGCACTTGTCGCCAGGGTGGTTGTGTCTGTGCTTCTTCACTTCACTTCACTATACTTCACCGCGCCATGCCGCAGCCATGCTGCACCCCTGGCCGCCCCATTCCGCAATCACCTGCGCCCGGATGTGGTCCTCAGGGTGCGACGTGATGATGGGAACCAGCTCGCCCGCCTGCCCGCCATCCTCATCCTCCTCGTCCGGCGGTGAGGGCCCCGAGACGGGCCCTCGAACCGGCGCCGGTAACGGCACATCGTATATGTAATACGTGTCGCCGTCTTGTGGGGTCTTGAAGGCCCGGAGCTTGACTCGCAGCTGGCGTTCCCCCTTGTAATTTACCAGCTAGGATCCCAGTGGGGGGCCCACGAGACAAGAGGGAGGGCAGCGCATGGGAGGGCGGAGGCGGGCGATGGACCTGGGTGACAGGACCCGGCACGGAGACCTGCCCCAGCCGACCGGATCACATGTTGTGTGCGCTTTGGAGGAACTACCGGATGCAGAGATCTGCGCACGCGTGTCTTCGGGAGGATTGAGCCAAGGTCAGGCGACCGTGTGGACAAAAGGCTGTGTGTGTTTAGTGTGAACGGCTGTGTGTGTTGCTTAGGCAGGCAGAACAGGAGCGCGTGATATGCAGGGGCCGACTAGCGCCCAAACGTGTGTGTGTTTAATGAGAAGCCCGCCCGACCAAAATTGTGTGCGTGTTTAGAAATGCAACCTGTGTGTGTGTTGTGTTTGTTCGAATGGGAGTGGATGTGTGGTCGGGAAAAGGGGCGGAGGTCGGACGAAAGGGGCGAAGCTCCTAAATTGGGTCGTTGGGGTCTCGGTGAACTCAGTAGGCCGTCGGCGCAACAACCGACTGCCACCACCACCACCACCATCATCAGGATTTCATCACCGTCATTCGTTTCGGGTTTCTTTCTTTTTTTCAATTTAACCACCACCACCACCACCACCACCACCACCACCACCACCACAATCATCATCATCACCAACATCAACAGCACCACCATCACCGTCATTACCACCACCATCATCATCACAAGCATTGACTGCACTTCTTAGAGTCGTTCGCTGCTCACAAGCCGTGGGCCAGGAACCATACGCCTTCAAGCTCCTCAAGTTGTCGTACCTGTGCCTGGTGCAGGTAGATGATCAGCGGTGGGCCCCCTGGGGTGAGCTGCGGCAGCAGGTACGGCGGCCCAAATAAGGCGCAGGTGACGTAATACCGTTCCGGAACACGCTCCTTGGCCGGATCACGCAGGTGCCGCATGTCGTCCTCTGTCAGGGTGGAGTCGCTGAGGTGAAGCAGCACGTAATGATCTGGGTTTAACGGGGGGAAGGTGGGCGCAGTGAATGAGAGAAAAAGAACGAAGAGAGAGGGGGAGAAAGAGGGAGGGAGAGCAGGGGCGGCGGATGCGCATGCTCCGGACAAAAAAACTCGCATTTCAGCTGTGCAATTTGTGCCGCGGCGCACCGTTTCCAGAAGATTGCCGCAGCAGGGAAAACCAGGTCACCCAACCGCAGACCGATATGGAAATGCCCGGAATGCCCCAGGCGACCTCGGAAAGGGTCTTAAGCGGTCGACCTGTGGGAATCATTTATCCGCTCTGATGGTGAAATTGTCTTTCGTGCTTTAGAGCTGTCCTTGGATGGTTCAAAAAAGGAACCGAAGAGAAAGCCGTGCGAGAGCCCGCTCAGCTTCGCAGTGCGATATCACATTCCTATACTATCCCCCAGCCAGGGATCCTGAGCTCCGCCTCCGGCCTCGCCATCTATCAAAACATCAACAGCAACGTGTCGTCTGCTGTCCGTTGTCTGAAATATGCTAATTGATCTCGCAAATAATTAATCAGTTGACGTGGCACAAAAGAAAGCACGGGAATCTTGACAGCGAGCGACCGTTTGACAGACGGAAGCCGTACTATTACCGTAGATAACGAATTTTGTTTTTTCCTCCAAATGAATTAGTCAAGGAGAGTAAAACAAGTTGTGTTAGAGGATTGTGAAGAGAATGTGGACTCTTCGCGCTGTTGGCTTTCTTCTGTTAGCGTTAGGCGCGACGTCTACGGCCGCGGTCGATGAGCCAGGGCGGGAAGAAACACCATGCGCAAAGAGCTGTCATACTATCAATTGTGGTGGGTTGGCTGCAGTGTCACATCTGCCCGTGCACGGGTCGCCCGCTGTCCCTGACTGCCATTGACGCCGGTCATCAATTCTGGAACGCGCACCGCGCAGACAACATGGGGATACGGTATGGTCGCTTCTGCGGAGTAGGTCATGGAGGATGCCCAGGCGTAAAGCCGTGCGATCCGGTCGACAAGTGCTGTCAGAAACATGACGCGTGCGTCGAGAAGCACAGGTGAGAACACAGCGTAGCCACCAGTGGCTGGCCCGATACTTGCTTGCACGACGGTTTGCAATAATTGAGCATTACCAGCGCCTGGGACAAGGCCTTTTGCGTGCGGTATAGTTCAGCATAACCTGGCCCTACCCCTACCCGTGCGGTCACCAGCGTCTTTGCCGCCAAGTGCCACACGAACTTCCTCAAGTGTCTCGACAAGTACGTGGAAAAGGATCACGAAGGTAAGAAAGGCTTGCCAGTACACCGTCATAACGACAAGCGTAATTGTCTCGTGTTCCTTTGCATCAGCACGCAGTAACACACGATTCCCGGGCAAACCCGCGCCAGTCGCGTTGACCAGCCCCAATGCCCATCACCGTCGCCTGAACAATCCCCTATTTTCCCTCGCCTTCCATGCCAAACGGTTGCGCTTCCCACCATCCCATGGCATGCCGGCTGGGGGCCACGGACGCAACCATGGCGTGCCTGCAGGCTTTGCGCCAGACAAGGTGCGTGGTGTGTGCTCACCGTGCTCCCTGAACGGTGGTCATGTGGCCTTGTGACTGTGCTCGGCTGGCCACCTGTCGAGTGCCTCGGCTCGCCCGCAAAACCCTAGACCCACATGCTCCCACCCTAAAGCTGTCAACCAGTTCCACATGTTCCTTCTGTCAATGACGTCTATGTTGTCCACGCGAAAGGAAATTACTGGTCGATCCTTGGCGGTCGGGCCGCGCCTCGTCGCCGCTCAGAGCCGGACCCTAGTTCTTCCCGCGGGATCCCGCCGCTGACGATCGCCCCCTTCCCCGCCCCCTTTCCCCCCGGTCGTGCACCGCTGTACGGCATTCTTCGTCGTAAAGTGTCCGTACCGCGTGGTCATCCCGACCATGAAAACGGGCATCGAGATGGCCATGATGTTCACATCCGGATTCCAGGGAGGCGAGCTGTAATGGCGGCACGCGGCAGCGGTGCGCAGTTCGCGGTTCAGGTGTTTTCGCGTGTATGTGGCCGTCGCCGGCGGGCCCAAGGGGCTGATCCTGGCGCCGGGGGCTCGGGGCTCGGGCTCCCAGGACTGACCTTCCCGGGCAGGTTTACGCTCGCAGTTGCGAGGGCAACGCCTTCTCACAGCTGCCGGATGCAGAGGAGCAGCCGCAGTCATTTATGTGCGGCTGCGGACGTGAAACACATGGTGGACGTGGACCGCGGGAGCGGTCATCGTTTTCGTGCAAGGTGGCGACAGAAGCGACGCTGGGTGTAGCCAGGGCGAAGCTTGGAAGGTGTCGTTCCTGCGCTGCCGCAGGTATTCCAGCGTCTTGGCTGTGAACGCAGTGTGGGCTGACCGGGTGTGCGTGTCGGCATGCTCGAAGCGGTTGCACCTCTGGCCTGGTCATGTGGTTCGGTCTTGTTCGGGAGGACCCGCGCAGGCGGGGGTACTTGGACAAATGTGGGAGCTGGTCGCCTCAGGGTTTTGGCTGGAGCACGGATGGACCGGGCTGAAAGCGCGCCGGATGGGACATACGGGATGGGGCACAAAGGCGCGTTCGGGGGGGGGCGGGAGGCTGGTGCAGCGTGGGGATACTCCTGCTTTTGGGAAAGCCTGGCTGAAAAAAGCTGCGAGGGGGAGGTGGGGAACGGGGGCGGTGAGTGAGTACCTTGTGCGAGGGAGGAGAGGGAGGGTTAGCCCGGCGTACGATCCTGTGTGCTCGACCGCGATTCCCAAGGAGTGAGCCTACGGACGTTGAGAGCCTGCATTGTCATTCACTTGGAGTAGTGCAGGACGTGATTAGAACTAATTTTTGGGTTTTACTTGTCGAGAGGTGAGGGAGACGTGAACCGCAGAGCTGCTGTGCGCGCAGCCCGCAAACACATATGGACGGAGTGCCAGTTTGTGGTGTGCCTGTGTGAGCGATGACGCAGGGGAGTCTAATATTGAGGTTGGAGTGTATTGAGGTGATGTGGGTCGCTCTATTCATCAACGAGATTACCAGGGACCGAGCGGAAAGCAGTGAGAAGTGCATGCATTCGCAAAAACGCTGTGGGCTCGCGTTGCGATGAGGGTCCCCCCGCAGTGTCCTTTGCTGGGATGTGTGTGTAATTCGTTGTAGAACAAGAGAGCTCCGTGAATTTGGCAAGGTCATGAGCGCTGGCGGGGGTCCATCCGGCGGCATGCGCGCCTGTGCTGCGTGGAGGCCTGGCGACCCCTGCTTTGCGGAACGTCGTCTGTACTGTCGTGTGGCGTTGAGAGATTAACTTACACGCGTGCCTAATGACACCAAGCTGTGCTTTGAGCTTAGTGCTCGGACGCAGTTGTCTCGTGTCATGACCGATCGTTGTCGTGTACGGTGTGGCGACAAGGGTGACCCCGTCCCATTAGTTGGTCGTGTTCAAATTCATCAGAAAATCAGCAATTCAATCATTAAGTTGTATTCGAAGCGTTGGCTTGCAGCTTGCCTCTAACCTGACTGACTTAGCATGGCCCTTGCAGCCTCGGAGGCCGTCGCTGCGGCTGGCAGGATAGCCATTCCTATTTGGAGAACAAAAATTCAAAAGTCGTTGAGCAAAAATAAACATCTTGCAAATTCTCGTTACGTTCAGTTGGCCACAATCCGAGAGGACGGGCGGCCCGCAAACAGGACCGTAGTATTTCGAGGGTTCCTGGGAGAGGATGAAGACTCCTTGACATTTGTCACAGATAGTCGCTCAAGGAAGGTGAGGGGTGATCGCCTTGTCCCTGTCACATGCCGTTAGCCATCTAACAGGACCTGTTTGACTTCGGCATACATCGCCACGCACACCCCCCCACATGCGGAGTACGATCCTGCATTGACATGATGGTTTAATACCAAGCCATGCGACATTTCGCGTATCTCTTGCCTGTAACCCCGACGCCGACACTCCACGCAACACGGGCGCGCATAGGTTCAAGAAGTGGCCGCTCATCCCGCTGCGGAGGTAGCTTGGTATTTTCCCCAGACGAGAGAGCAATACCGTATCGCGGGCGACCTAGTGATCGTGGACTCGACCTACGTCGACAGCGCATTGCAGGAGGTGGGGCACCTCCTGCAACTCCGCAGCTCCAGCCAATCCCGTACGCTTCCTTTCTGGCTCACATGGATGTAATCTCCATGGTGCACGGCTGCAGCTGTGGAACGCAACAAGCACCCAAACCAAGCACACGTACAATCGCGGTGCAGTAGCCGAGTCCATGCCAGCCTTGCCGTGATGCTCTAGCCCAGTCCATGCCGGCAATTCGTGTCGACAACGCGCGAGTGTGAACCATGCGATATGTGTGCATGAACCCGTCACTCACGGAGGCGACCGAGGCTAATACCACGGCGTTTCCCTGTGTCCGCTGCGGCGCGGCGTGTGTACGGCAGGCGCGTGCACGCACCTGGTCGGCCATGTCGGAGAGTGGGCGGCAGCAGTTCGGTTGGCCCCACCCGGGCCGCCCGCGAGCGGCGGAGGACCCGGACGCCTGGAGCAAGCCGGCGCCGGGGCCTCAGGTAAGCGAGACGCACGCAGTTCCCCAAACCCACCCTTGACCCTGTTCACGCCTGCACTGATGCGTCAGATGTGGATGGGACGGGACACTCGGGCCGGCCTTCCCAAAGCGGCAAGCTTGTAACGTTGCTTCCGCTCCTGCTGCTTCCTGCGTGGGCTGGCGCCCCCCGCGCTCTCCGCCTGCCCGTGCCGGATGGCCTACCAGGACCCGCCGCTGGATACGTTTTGCCTGGTGGTCTTGCGGGTCGATCAGGTGAGTGACGCAACCGGCTCCCCCAGCTACCGCCCGCCGGTGTCCCTCTCTTGGCCGTGACACCACCGTCGGTGTCCTTTTCCCTCGGCCGTGGTGCTTGCCGGGGTCGGTGTGGGACGGTTACGGTAGTTCGGCATGTGCTGGGGACGTGGGGCGGTCCAGACACAATTGTCGAGCTCTCCACTGCCGGCGGTGTGCCCCTGCACGGGCCGGACGCTGGGGCGCCTGCCGGAGTGAGTCTGGCCGCGGGGCGGGACGCGGGAGGCGGCGGTGACCGGTTGCGGTGACCGGTTGCGGTGATCGGTCAGCTGACCGTGGAAACATGTTGGCTCGTGTTCCCTGTACGGCGCGCCGGCCAAGACAGCTCCTCGTGGCGGGGCCCGCCATCCCGTTAGCACCTCACACGGATGCTGTCCTGAACGTTTTGTCACTCACAGGGCGAAGCCCGCGGGTGCGCCAGCACCACTGTCTTACAGCAATTTGAGCTGTGTACATCAGGCGCGTGCGGTTTGGCTCGTGCCCGGTGTGATCGGTTCCAGTACGATTACCGTACGGGTGGCGGCGCGGCGCACCGGCGGCACTCGGACGTGCACGACTGAGCGACCGTCGTGCCGCCGCATGTGCAGGTCGAGCAGCTGCTGCTTCGATCCAACGAGCGGTTCCGGTACACGAAGGACGCGAAACCGGACGGCTCGATGGCTTGGGTGGAGGAGAGCATCAACCCCTGACAAGGATTGCACCCGTCGTCGTGTATATGTGTCAGACAGAGGGTTGGCAGCGGTGATGGCTGCGACTAAGACCTGTACTTTGGTCGGGCTGGGCGATGGCCGTGGCGTGTGACTGTGGGGCCCGAGACGCTATTGTACCGGATACCTGTCTACGGCTGAGCGCGCGCGGCTGTCGTTGGTGCTGAGGGCGAGGGGCCGTGGCGATACAGGCTGACTGGTCGCAGAGCACTCAGCGCAGTTCGGCCGTTGTTGCTTTGTCTGGTCGAGGGGCACATGTAAGGGCACTGCGGATCTTGCAACAGCCCCATGCGTATCCGCAGTCGGGGCTGATTGGCTCCTGTACAAAGGGTATGTCTTACAGGAAAGGAGCACAACACACGGGTCTTGCCAGATGCGCGTAAGCGGGGTCGCAAACACAGACTCCGTAACAATCTTACAGGCAGACACCACCGACCGAACACTGCAGCGCAGCCTGGAAGGCGAGTCAAGCGATCATCGACGCATTCCTTCGACAACCGCCTGCTAGAGGCCGGTGCCGTGCTCTACATCCAAGCTGTGATACGGAAAATTTGGTCGGGGGAAAGTGCGTACTACTACCTTCGAGGATTCGATGAAAGTGAGACAATGCAAAGAAAGGCCAATGCCCGGAGCAACACCGCATACCCTTATGTATTGCGCAGACACACGTACGTTCCTGGCCATGAGGCCCAACCAACCTGCGTGTTGTAAGAAGAGCTACTCCTGTAAGCAGGGCCACTCAGCTCAACCCAGAAGTATGCAAATTAAGAAATAAGACTGATGACACGGTAGGAAAGCTATAACCCAAAGCATAACCGACCAGGCGCCTCTGCGCGTGCACCAGGCTCTGAGGGACACCGTGCCGATGCACACCGCGCCCTCGGGACACAACGAAGAGCCACATATGCCAAGCGCAACGTACTTGCGCTTAGCTGTCATCTCATGACGTACCAAGCCTATTAACAAAAATGATAAGACGCGAAGATAGCGTTTGGCGTACCCGCGTTAATTCTAGCCCCACAACATCTCGAGCAACACAGGACTCTGCGCGCAGGGAGAGCTAGCAATCCCACAAACCCCCGCTCACAGCCACATGGCAAGGTCTGTTGACCCACACAGGCGCACTGAATGTCCGTTACGCCCGCCACACGTTGCAACCAGTTCGCCGCAGTCGGGGATCCAAACAGACGTTATTCCCCGCGTGCAATGAACCACCTGTCAGACCTTTCCATGGCACACTGCAAGCACAGCCTCACCGCGCACGTCCTCACAGTAACTGCGTGAACCCGACGAACCGACCTCGCTCCTGCTAATGTCCTGCAATGCCAAATTCCTCATTCTCCGGCACCCACCAGGCAATGATGTGACGACTGCGCATGCGCTTGAACAGAAACCAGCACCTGCTTAGCTACAGGCTTGTGACATCCCAGCGATACGACCTGGCCGTCATGGTTGGGGATGAGCAACACGTTCCAACCATCCGAGTTGAGCTGCGTCAGTCTCTCAGTTACCCCAAACAACCACCCTTGGCTGACAATGACAACAACGCAACACAAAGTGAAGCCGCCACGAGTGGCACAACTTCAGCATAAAACGTTTGACCTACGAGTCCTGTTGCAGCTCGTCTCTGGATCATGTCCCATGCCCCTTTGGCACTGCGCTGGCGCCCCTCCTACAACAACCGAAAACATGCTCCCTGTTATGCAACACCTGATAACTCGTCAACAGCTTCGAAACCGCCTCATTTCGAAGGCGACAATTCGATGTGGACTACGGCCCGCAACTCCAACTCCAGAACCGGCTTAACTGACCGGTCATCAGTCCGGTCTGCCCCGCACTCACCGCTCAGCAGCTCCACTTCGTGGACAGGGCCACGCCACTGCGGCATGGATAGAAGGCACAGCGCGGGCATCGCGATGGCTGAAGACGGCGAGCTGGCGCACCCGCCGCTGCCACTGGAGCTGTCGTCATCTGTGGCGACGGTATCACAGGAGCCACTACTATGCTGGGACGCCGCCTTAGGCACAGGGAGCGGCGAAAGCGGGCGGTTCTGGATGAGCGATCCGAAGGCGTGCCGCCACGCAAGCGACCCGGGAGACTGTGCCGCGGCTACGGAATCCACTTTGGGGCTGCTGGGATTGCTAGCCTCGGCACTGCCGCTGCATATCCCATACAACCACGACATGTCATTTTTGAAGCTCCGCGCCATGCAGCCGATCGCCTTCTGGTCGTTGACGGCTGAGGGACGCCTCTCATCTGCGCCCGCTGGCAGCGCCGCGACAACTGGCGGTGCGGACCGCGGCCCCGACAGCAAGCAAGTGGATGTCGTGGGCTGCTTACTCGTTGCAGCTGCCCCGCTGCTCAAAGGCTCGACAGGCGGTGCATACACGTGGGCCAGCACCTTGGCCCGATCATCCAACAACAGTTCTTCAACATTGGCATCAAGATCCTCAAGCAGGTCAACAGTGGTCACGCCGCAGGTCGCGAAGTTCGGCGATGGCAGTCCAGACTGCTGAGAGGTACCAACGCCAAAGCCTGCAGACGTCGTGCGCACAGATGTGCCGATGTCGTCGGCCTGCTGGACCTCTGTAGCCTTCAGACGCAAGGGCTGCCTGTCCGCGTCCTGGTCCCCTAGGTCTTGCTCTAGGTGAGGCTGAAAGGCGCCCGCGCGCAACTTGCCACCCGAGAACTTAGTGGCGATATGGTCCCGAAACAGCCCAACGCTGAAGTGGGACGACGAGCGGCGTTCCATCATCGGGAATGCAATGCATGGCACAGGGGCGGCAGGGTCACGTCAGAATCAGCAACGTCGTTCCCAAAATCTTCATTAATATGGGCTAAATCCAGGCAAGAATTATCGTACGATTCACTGCCACATGTGATCGTACTGCTCAAGATTGTGCGCAGGCCGCTAACACCAACCCAACCCAGAGCAGCGCAAGCAGCAACAGCTTCGGGATACTAAGACGTGTATTGGTGTTTCCATTACCTGCGCGCTGCCCGCTTGACGCCTTGTAGCATATGGCTTGGGAACTGCTTCCAGCAGCGAGCGTCCGAGCTAACGTCGTTCACCGGCCCACTGCCGTCAGGCGGGATCCGCTCCGACAGCACGAGCACGTGATGCAGCCAAGCCTCCTGGTGCTCATGGTCCCGAGATGAGTACAGCGCTGAAGAACTGGCGTGCAGCGCTGCTTCTGCTGCCAGAAGTTGATGATACTTATCACAGCTGCGATATCTACGTTCGTTGAGCCTTCCAACACGCGTGGCTGCGAACTCGCCAGCAGCGGACGTGGCTGATCCCTCAACGTGCACACCCGTAGGAAGACGCATCGGGCTGGAAGATGGTGCGCTGCAAGACGGCGAGTCACCGGCAAGTCTTGTGGTGTCTGACGCGTCGCCAAATTTATATGTAAAAAGCAGCAGTTCGCGGTATTGAAAGGGCTTGCGTGGCTCCGTCCAGGTATCTGCAGTGGGCCAACCGGACACAAGCCGGATGGGGAACAGGAACGGTCGTGCGGGAACGTCTTGCGATCGACAATATGTGCCCTCGTGATCGCCCACGCATAATCCATGAAAGCGGGAGAACCTCAATCAAACCGGTTTGGCGGCAGCATGCACTGATTTCAAAACTTGTAACAAGATCATTGCACGAGTGGCTCCATACAGATCCAATACAATAGTTTACTTATAGTTGTTTGTAAATGCAAGCTCGCAACGCGATGGTTGCCAGATATGAATTATGTATTTCACAAGCCGCCTGCAGACCTGATTTCGGCAGACGGAGAGGTGCAGCTCCAATTATAGCAAGGCGGATATTATAACACGTTAAGGTACGCCTGACAGTCTGGCTGGGTCAAAATGCAGGGGTCCAGCAAGGGCGCCAACGGCAGCGCGCTGTCAGAACAGCTGAGGACGAGGGTCTGGGTACCGTATGTCAAGGAGAATATGTATAATGTTATCCGTTGATTACTCACGTTCACATGAAGCAGCGCAGGTGGAATTCGAACTGAATTCAAAATAATGCTTGGCCCATTAATATACCCAACATAGAAGGAGCCTCTTAATTATCGTGCGATGTGGCATTATTCGTTTCAAATTAGTGCTTGACGCAGCTCATGCTGTTGTCTTATAAAAGGTTTGCCTTTTGAAAATGAATCCAGGTACGATGCAGCACACCATTCACCATTACTGGTTTTTCCAAAGAATGGCATTCGTCGACATCCATGACAATTTATACATGCATTAATGCCCTGTATCAGATGCTATATTTGTCTCCACCTGGCGTGCCAGGAAGCTCAACTAGCCACAGTCACAATTCATAGACCCACACCAAAATAACACATCATAAACATGTCTTAAGGTTCGTCTATTAGTTATTTATTGTAACTCAGAAGATTGTGATGTTCACCTTGTCGATCCCCTAAAACCATGACGTTGGAAACCCTGCGGACGCTTTCCAGGTTGGATCGCAACCCGAGTCGCTATACAACCATGCATCTACGTCACACAAAGCCAGAATTCGTTCCAGGATTTTATTGCTGCGCAGCAGGCTTGCAATTTTAGAGACTTCAAGGACTTCGTTTGTGTCCATTCATGTACCTCATAACGTCTCATATTCGCCTCGATGCCCTATCATTTAATCATGCGCGCCAAACTGATTGCATTCCACACTGCAAAGCATCCCTGATCGCGAAGCTCATGCAACCTCATGCCGTCATCCGCGCCGCCATGCGCGACGCGCGCCATCCAGATTGTACGCCCCTACCCGCCTGAACAAATCAACGTAACCACTGCTGGCAGGTGACCCACAAACGCAAACGAGCGCTATGGTTCCATAGAGCACTGAATGAATGAATGAATGAATGAATGAATGAATGAATGAATGAACGTTACAGCAGGATAGAGCATTGCTGGACAACAGCTGGATGCTGACATGAGGCCGCTCACGCGATCTTGCCCACGCTTTCCACCTGGAACCGGCAGGACCAGACGGAATCAGGCAGTACCAGGCTGCATCCTCTGAATGTAATGAATTGCAACATACAGTGCAAGAGGTCACACCAGCGTGCCCGCCGGCATGGAAACGCACCGGCAAGCTGTCCAGGACTGTCCCGCACGCAGGGAGGCGCAGCGAGGCGCAGGGTCACGCGTCCATTAACATCGAATCCCCGTCACCTCGCCGCCGTGTGATTAGGCGGGTCTGGCGCGGTTTCCAGGAGAGGCAATCCTGGCGCGCTGGTAACCTGGTGTAGTGGCCGGTATGGCTGCGTGACCCCCCCGCGGGTGATGGAGGATGGGTGCGCAGTCCTTGGTAGGGGTTGATGAGACGAGGCACCTACGAGCTATCTGGGCCCGTTGGAACCCCCGGTCGGGATACGGGTCCACCTTGTAACGTTAATTAATTAATCCTTGGGTGCGGGGTGTGATTCGGTGCGCTTATGGAGCGCTGCAGCCTGTCCGGTGAGCCAAAGTGGCGCGGTTTCGTGTTAGCAGTGCGGTGAGGAGCTGTCACAGATGACCCCTGCCGACTCGCAGGGTCCACTGTAACATCAATAATAATAATAATAATATCCCAGGACAGGACATGACGATTAGCCGACGTCCAGTGACCTCAAGAGTAATAGGCCCGTGGGGGACGAGACGAAAATGTGAATGAATGAATGCATGATGAATGAATGAACGTTACTGCGGACCCCGGAGAGGGATCACTGGTGTATACCAGGGCAAGCCCCAGCAGGCCCCACCGACAAGGCGGCAAGACACCTACACACCTCAACGCCGCGAATAAAAACACATCTTGCCATGACCAAACCCAGACAGAATATGTGACGTCTGGGCCCTGGGTGCCCTTATTAGGGCAAGGAGATTCTTGGCCCGGAGGGGCCGTCCGGACAGGCCCCTGATGGTGGCTCGCGAGACCCCTTGTGGGAAACTCCCCCTGAGCTTTATCCCTGGTTATCTATGGCTGGTCCTAAGGAACGCGGTGGTTCCCTGGCAGAGTGGGTGCGGGATGTGCTTCGGTGCACCTGTGGAGCCGGTCTGGTGCGCCACGGTGGCGCGGTTTCGTTCATGCATTGTGTTTAAAAAAGGAACCCGTTGATGGGTGTGTGGTGAGGAGGTTGCGGCTGTCACCGATTCCCCGCGGGGTCCACCGGG
Organism: Eudorina sp. 2006-703-Eu-15; assembly: GCA_003117195.1. Taxonomy (NCBI): domain Eukaryota; kingdom Viridiplantae; phylum Chlorophyta; class Chlorophyceae; order Chlamydomonadales; family Volvocaceae; genus Eudorina; species Eudorina sp. 2006-703-Eu-15. The sequence goes on from BDSI01000206.1 coordinate 69,588, forward strand.
TCCGCTGTATAACAAATTATCCAATTATCCGCTGTTCAGACGGTTTCGTGATCTCCTTCAAGGGGCGGCGGCAGAGCGGCACAAAGACGCTCGCCGCCTAAGGTGTAAAGCACCAGGCGCTTTGCCGGGCGCCACATGCAATGATGTGCGGTCACCTGCACCCGCAGACACATCGGCATTTCCCGTTCTGTTATTCACACGCCCGGGCCCTGAATAATGGTTGTCTCAATGAAATGACTGACGCGGACTGGCACCACTGGGAGAGAGTTGAGAGTGGGTGGCATGGGCGCTTCACGTCCTGGGGAAGAAAGCAAGTGTCGTACTTCAGAGGGACATACACCGCATGACACGATAGTGCGTGCCTGGCCGTCCACAACACGGCTGCAACCTGTTCCAATGTTCCTACGCCACCACCCGTCTAGCCGTCTTGAAACCTCTGCTGTTACTCCGAGATGTCACTTGACGAGTTGACGTGGGTCGTACCTTACGACTTGAGTAACCGTTACAAGGCTCGGGGAGGGGTGGGGTCGGGGATGTCCGCTTGCTGCGCTGGACACCCGATCCCGTCCCGGCGCTTGGAAATGACTCACAGACACATCCGCCGCCGTGGCCGTGCCACCCAAAAACGGTTCAGCGCCCTCAAGGACCCGTACTACTATAGCCAAGTAATACACAGCCGTACAGTCTTTGGCGCCCACTTCCGTGACCCAACTGCACCAGTTACCGTGCGTGTGCTACCATGCATGTCCGCAACAGCCTCCACATACGGGGATAACGACCTGACGGCGCTGGGCAAATCAACCGGCCATCGTGCCGCACCTGAACGGTCTGTGTGGCAAGCATGCAACCTCCAGCCAGGACACTAGGCCAGGCCGTTGAGACAATAGTGGCATACACCGTCACTGTACGGCCGCCGCAGTGGCAGCGGCGGCTGGGCGACGATCTCCAGTTTGATTACAAGCCCAGCATGAGCAGGAGAAGCAGCAGCAGCGATAGCGTGACCGGCGGAAGCGTCGGCCTGTATGGGCAGCAGTGTCAGACCCCGTGACAATGTGGACGCGGTCCACGGTTCTTGAGTTCGTGGGCGCCCATTCCGCAAGAAAATTCGAACGCCTTCCGATTGTCTACGTGTAAAAAGCAAATGAGTTCATTCCAGCCTTAAATCTAATTTGGTCGTTTGTCAGCTTATAGTATACGCGACCTGTAAGGACAACCGGAAGCGCGTGCGCAAGCCCTATTGGAGGCGAACGGCCTGGTTCCGATTACCGACAGTACGCAGAATCATGCGAGCAGTAAAATTTCGCTACCACCTCAACGATCATGCACTATCGCACTTGTAAACGGAGAGCACGTTGTTCCTATTGACGTCTTGTCACCGAGGTGGCCTGTTGCTTTGGTGTTCTGTCGCAACGAGTATGAAGCAAAAGTCAATTTTCAGCCCTGCAATTTTCCTTTGTCTGTTAGCAGGCATTCATGTCCAGGCAAACTTTACCAGTGAGGAAACCCCGGCTGATTTCGGGCCGGTAATTGAAGCTTTGTACCATTACAACATGGAACTCTTATATGTTGCGAAGTGATAATATTTCGCAGATGAAATGCGCAAGTTTCGTAGAAGAATGGCGGTGTGTAAAAAGATATTGAATCAAAAAGGTTATTTAAGAGGAAGGGGGTGAGAAATCCATCAATTTATCATCATCGCTTGAAGTCTCGCTCATCAACAGGAACTCAGGAACACAGGAAGTGAGCTGAGTCGGTTGCATGTACGTCGTCGTTCGCGCTGTCGCCTGTCGGCAAATCAGAACGACATTCCAGGGGTCATTGATAACTACATTTATAAATATCTGATATTTCAGTTTTGCGAATCCTGATTTTTTTTGTTCTCCTGTTGAAGTGGTGACGAAAGCCCGCTAGGCGCATGTCCATAAACGTTGCAAGACGCACGCGCGTGTGCCAAAATGACGTTGCAAAAGACCAAGGGTGCCTTGCGAGGTTTTGTAAGGTTTAGGCGGTATCCTTAATACACACTACGCAGGTTTTCCAGGAGAATGCGCAGACTGATCTCCGGTAATCGCAGCTTGAAAATACAAATCATCGCTTCAGTGCTGCTCTGGATATGTGCGGGCTTATGCTTGTCAGCAGAGTCAAACTGGGGGTCGGCCATGGAACGCCGCGTTGCCAGCGCTGAGCAGCTCGTGGACGCCATTGGACAGGAAGCCGGCAGTGTGCGTATTGCACCTGGCGTGTACAACCTGTATGGCTTGGGACTGCAAGTCACGGCCCCCATCGAGCTCCATGGCGAGCTGGGGGAGGCCGGCAGCACGCCCATCTTTGACTGTGGCGGCTCAGCGGAGGGCGCTCTGGAGCTACGGGCGGGTGGCTTCTTAATCACGGTTAGACAGCTCGCTCACGGGGATGTTGAGTTCTATTCAAAGTGACACGAATCCGGGCCATTTGGGTCCTCCTGCACGCCGACCACGCGGGTATCTGTCCTTCCACAGATAGCCCGACGCTATTTGCAACATTCATACTCGACCATGTTGAAATCAGCCCTTTCCATTGACTCCCAATGGGTTAGACCGGGTTTAGTGTGGGGCTTGCCGGTGCGTCCCAGTTGGGCCTCACCACTATTTTGTGTTCCATGGAGGGGGTTCTGGCCGGTCTGGGCCATGGACTTGGCAGATTTCCTGTTCCAGGCTCGTGTTTCTTATGGTCCCCCGCTCGTGCTCCTGAGGATCGTCCCACGCGCCCCTCCCTCAGAACATCACCTTTCGAAACTGTGGCGGCGCAGCTCCCCTCCTGGTGGACCTGCGCGACAGCACCACGGGCGTAACGGGGGAGATCGCGAGCTGCCGCTTCGAGGGCAACGCTGGATTCCTGGCGGGTAGGCGAGCAGAGCGGCTCGAGCGGCGGGGGTGCGGACGATTGGCGCATGGACTGCTGCCTGGGGGCGGCTTCTTGCCCACTAGGAGTGAGACGTAGTGCTGTAACAAGTTTCGCCGTCGCAAGGCTGTGCTGATTCAAATTTATATGCAGCCTGTCGAATGCGTGTGGCCTGTCGCTGTCATGCGCTGATCATACACGCCTTGCGGGCGGGTTTCATTTCTAAACACGCCTTGCGCTCACCATGCACTTGGCGCTGCACGAACAATGTTTGTCCTGTCGTTCACTGTAATGACGGACTATTGAATCGTGGATGCTGGTCCCCACCGGTTGACCCAACAGGCGGTGTGGCGGTGGTCAACGACAGCACAAGTGATGTCAACCTCACCATCCGCGGCTGCACCTTCACCGGCAACATGGGTGGTCACAGGCCTGGGGACTACATCTACGATTACGGTAGGTGCTGTGGGGAAGCACAAACAGGGGTTTGACGCGACTGCTGACGTCCTGTCCCGCGCTCCTAATCAATCGCCGGGGTGTGTAATGAAATGGGGCAGTGCCTTGATCTGTGACGCAGGGAGGTGATCCGATTTGGGTCGCGTTGCGGCCGTCTGTTCCGGACGATTGAACGGAGAACAAAAACATCCGGGGGCCTGGCGATCGCGTGTGTGACCTTTCATCGTTTTGTTTTTGCGCAACCGCACCACCCTGTAACACTGCAGCCCTCCCTGTAACACAGATTACGCAGCGGGGATGGTGCAGCGTCCCATCTCCGGCGCATCTGCCCTGGCGCTGGGTCGGGGCAACTACACCATCGTCGGGTGCAGCTTCAGCTCCAACGTGCCCGACATCGATTCAGACGGCCTCCGCGGACTGAATGTACGTTGTGTTACTAGTACCTTACACGGGGAGGGCCCTATGTCATAAGGAGCGATCTCTACATCGACAGAGGGAAAGACCACGTCTCGCTCGTTGTGCCCCTGTCTGGCTTCTTGTGTGTGTGGGGGGGGGGGGGTGTTGTTGGTGTGTGACCAGGGACAAGCCCCAGAGCAAACCACGGCTTCCCCTGGCATCTAGGCGTTCATCCGGGAATTGCGAAGGATGCTCAAGGCGCCTGTGCCAGTGGCCGCGGCGCTTGCTGCGCCAGCTAGGCTTCCTGAGAACCGGACCCTTCAAGAAAAATTCTTTGCCATTAGAGCAATAATTTTGTATGTAGTACACTGGTGGTTGGGGCAGTAGCTCCCGCCGGGGACCGAGGGAGGGCGGCGCGCACGGCATGCCGACCCGTGTCCCCATGTCCCCTCTGTCGCCTGGTTTTGTCTGGAGCCTCTCCCTTTCCCGTATGGATCTGCGCGCCGTCGCGCAGGTCAGTACGGGTTTGGACCTGAGCTGCTGGGAGGGCCCTGCGAATTTCGTGATTGAGGACAGCGTGTTCCAGGTAGGCGGGTGGGTGGGTGGTCAAAATGGAAAGAGAAGAGAAACCCAGAAACGAACCCGGGCACGCCCAGAAATACTCAGAATACTTACGGGTGGGTGGGCGCACGGACGTCCGCTTGCGCTGTCTACCCCACTTTGCCATGGAGCTGGGCCTGGCCTCAGCGGGCGGGGCGGGTCTTGGCCACCAGCCTGTCCACCCGGTGGTGCGTTAACGGTTGAGGGGAGGGCTTCTGAGCCCTGCCACAAATGATGGACTAACGTTGGGGCGGGGGGCATCTGAACCCTGCCACAAGTATCGTACTTGGCAAATTTTGTGGGGCCGTGCATTGGAACGTAGGCCACCTAATACACATGAATGTAGGGGTGTGTGGGTAACTGGCTGCTAGCACGCATGTCGTTCGTCGGGTAGCTGCCCCGGCGGGTCCGCCGTCCCCTGCTCCCGACGAAGCCGCCGTCCGCTACTCCCCGTCCCGCGCGGACCTGCCATCACGGCCATCAGTGGGATCGGCCCGCCGTCAACCCCAACACCTCCCTCCCGGCTCTTGACCGGACCTCTGCTCTGGCAGTCGGCTCAGTTCACCCTTGCCTTCCTTGTCCCTGTATCCCGTGTATCCACTCCCCCCGGCTCCCAGGACAGCTCGGGGCGCCAGTCGGGCGGCATCTACCTGCACGGCCACCCGGATGGGGTCACGGCCACCACGGACTGCAACCTGGTGCTGCGGCGGGTGCTGATGCGCAACCTGCGGGGCTACCAGTCGGGCGCATTGCTGGCGTCGTGAGTAGTGCCGTGTGCGGGGTTGGGCTTGGGAGAGGGTCTTGTTCAGTGACAGTGTGGGCCAGGTCGGGGAACTCCCCGGTCTGGGCTGGGTGTGTCTGGGCTATTTCGTTTTATCCCCCCGGTCTTCACCGGCCAGACCAAGCGATGTCGAGTCGGGGTCTTATGTATCTGCTTGGGCAGCTGGGATCCCACCGCGGCGGTGGATGCGCATGGGTGCCCGCGCCGTTGAAATGAGTCGTTGGCTGATTGTTGTCTTCAGGTGCAGAAGGGGCTGGCGGCACGGCAACGTGGCCCGTGCGTATGGTCCCATGCCTCGCTTGCAGCCTGTGCGTGTCTAATGAGAAGCCCATTCATAACCACCCAGCCTGTGCGTGTGTGAGAGAGGGGCCCCTCCCGGCCTGCCCCTCCCTGCCGTTACCTGTTTGTGTTTACGAATGTGCGCGCAGCTGCACCGTCAAGGGGAGCCAGTGCTCGGTGACCATCGAAGACACGGAGTTGCGGGACAGCTACTGCATCATGAGCGGAATCATCATGGCCCGGGACTACGGCATGAGCGTCAACGCGACCAACATGACCATGACGGGGAACTACGGGGGCGCGTACGGCAGCGTCCAGGTGGCCACCACGTTCAGGGCATGTCGGTGGGTGGAGGCATGACGGCGGCTGGGGCCGTTGCGGGGCGGCAGGGATGTGTCCTCCGTGCCAGACGCGCATTTCGGTGCGCTTTTCGGTGCGCTTTTCGGTGCGCTTTTCGGTGCGCTTTTCGGGCCTTCCGGGGCTCTCCATCCGTCGCCACTTGTGGGGCTGGCGCACAGCCGACGCAGGAATCTTCAGCACATCTGGGGCATGAGATGTTCGGCGGCGTGATGTGCCAGGGTGTGAAGCGTATGACGGGTTTAGGGTGACACCGTGTCTCGACTGAGCCCACGGGCGGCGCTTGCCGCCGTTTTGTAACCGCTGGTGTTGGTGGGAACGCATCCGCGGGCCCCGCGTCGACCCCCCTCCCCCCCGCAATCCCCGACATCCCTCCCCTCCGCAATCCCCTCCCCTCCGCGTCGACCCCCTCCCCTCCGCAATCCCCTCCCCTCCGCGTCGACCCCCTCCCCTCCGCAATCCCCTCCCCTCCGCGTCGACCCCCTCCCCTCCGCAATCCCCTCCCCTCCGCGTCGACCCCCTCACCTCCGCAATCCCCTCCCCTCCGCGTCGACCCCCTCCCCTCCGCGTCGACCCCCTCCCCTCCGCGTCGACCCCCTCCCCTCCGCAATCCCCGACATCCCTTGCGCCGCACACCGCCTACCCCCCGCACCGCACGAGCAGGCTGGTGAACAACAAGGGACGGACGTTCGCGGCCTTTGATTCCTGGGGTGGCTCGTTTGTCGCGTACGACAGCGAGTTCTCGTACAACGTGCCGGACATCCCCTGGTGGTTCAAGACCTCCGCCGCCCGAATGTCCAACTCGTACGGGTGAGAGAGTGGGGTTGGCCGCTGGTGTCGGGAATCGACCCCACAGCGGCTGCCTTGCTTGCACCTTACGGGCTCGAGCGCTCCAGTGTACGGCACCGCCAGCCGAGCTTGGTGTTCGCCTTCGTGTCCGCGGAAGCGTCTGGAACCGGGGCCCCACCCGCCCGGGCCGTTGGGGGAGCCACACCACAATCCATAAACCACAAGGCGAGACAGCCTGTTCCATCAATCAGCCGCAGATTTTAGGTTTACGGACGGTTGTTACAGTGGACGTCGCAGCTCGAGGGCCATCATCGAGATGCCATTTGTGCTGCCGCCCTGCCCCGCTCCCCGATTCCGCTCCTGCTGCGACAGGTCCGTTTTGACGAACTGCACCTTCGACGGCAACCTCCTCCACGGCCTCTTCGTGCAGTCCGCCGCGCTGACCGTTGACGGCTGTCGCTTCCGGCAGAATCGTGCGGTGACGGGGGCCCTGTTTCCGTACGGCGCTGGGATCATGCTGTACGGCACGCTGTACACGACCAACATAAAGGTGAGACCCGTGACGGCGACTCATCGTGTCGCAACCCGCAATCCACCGCGGCGAGCAACCTTCGCGCCATGCGCCGTCCTCGCATGCATGAGACACCCTTCAGTGGTACACCCCTCATTGGTACTCCCCTCAGTGGTACACCCCTCATTGGTACTCCCCTCAGTGGTACTCCCCTCAGTGGTACTCCCCCCCGTGCGTGCCGCGCCCCTCGCCCCCGCCATCCCCGCCCGCCCGAATGCTCGCGCCTGCCGCCAGAACTCGGTGTTTGAAAACAACGTGGCGCTGGCGGGCGGGGCCATCATGCTGTCGAGCACCCAGAGCGTCGTCATCGACAACTGCACCTTCCGCGGGTGTGGTGCAGCGTCCTGCAGGGGTGGTGGGGAATGGTGGTTGGGCTCTTCAGCGGATCGGGGCGCAGGGCAGCTGACGCACGGGAGGTATCAAGGGGGCACAGCGCGGACTCCAGCCCAGAGGGGTGGTGTGGCCTCCGGCGGTGTCCACGTGGCAGCCGCGGGCGATATCCTTTGGTGGAGATGCGCCTGGTGGCAGATGGGATTGTAGGAATGCCGCCGTGAGGCTGATGGTGGTCATGCCCACGCGTCTCATGACAGCGTTCCGGGGGCGCCTTGGGCGCTGCGGCCACGGCGTGGACACAGTTGGCTGACTGTGGATCCGCGCAACAGCGGACCGTTCTCTGCCTCCGGCACGCAGGAACCGTGCCGTCAGCGGCGGCGCCGTGGAGGTGGACATCCCCATCGTCTCGATGATCTTCAACAACACCCTCTTCCTGAACAACACCGCCGTCGCCGTGAGCGACGCGCTCTACGGGGAGGGGGGCATCATACGGAGCCCGCCGGCCTCGAAGCCCAAGCCCAATGACCGTGGCGACTACGCCGACTACGGCACCGGGCCCGCCGCGGACCTGAGGGTGCCGGTCGAGAGCTGCGGCAACGGCGGCGGCGGCGCGCTGTGCGTCCGCGGGGCCACGGATGTGCCGGTAGGTTCAGAGGCACAGCCACGGATGTGCCGGTAGGTTCAGAGGCACAGCCGCTGCGCGTTGGGCTGCACCCAGGCCCACTCGGGCGCGGCGGGCCGGTGTTGGCTTCACAGACCTCGGGCGCGCCTCCGGTTCGACTCGGCTTGGTGCTTGTCACCTGCCCATGTCACTGTTGGCTTCCCAGCGTCTCTTACCGTAGCCCCGAAACCGCATGCCCCTGGCCCGTCGCGCGTCCTTGGCTTCCGGCGCACAGGCTCCAGCCCCCATGCCTTCACCGTTCCTTGGGTTTTCATAGTCAGCTCAGGATGCACCTGTGTTGCTAACAACCTGTTCGTTGCATGCTCGTACCGTCGTCCTCGGCAGGTCGTACTGCAGAACCTGGTGTTTGCGGGCAACTTGGCGCTGATGGGCGGGGGGCTGTACGCGGCCACGGGGTCCCGCTGTCAGGAGCTGGTGGGGTGCTACCGCCTGGCGCTGGGGCCCAACGTCACGTTCGTGGGTGAGGCGGGCGGGGGGGGGAGAGGACATTGGTAGACATTCAGACATGGAGAGAACACCAACTGCGCTGCTGCTGCCAGCGGGACGGTCCGAGGCGGCCGGCGGAACCTTGGGAACCTTGGGTGGCGCGGCGCAGGTTCTCCACGAGGGGACGGCATGGAGAGGTGCAGAGATCGACCCTGTCGCAGCTGAACGTCTCTCTCCGCGGCAAAGAGAGCCTTGCGAACTAAAAATGAATGAATGCGGCAATGGCCGACATAGCGGACCCACTTCCCCCTTGGCTTGTCCGTAATACCGTAATGTATTTGTCGCGCCACCTTCCGAAGGCGTTTTATATGAACTGGCGGTGCCCTCCCGAAGCTCAGATGCACGACACACGTGCCACCCACCCCCCGTGCCACCCTCAGACAACCACGCGGAGCTGGCTGGCGGAGCTGTCTTCTGGCTGTACGAACGCATTGTACGGACGTACTGCACGGCGACCGACATGTCGCTTGTGCGGCCCGCGTGGCCAGGCCTGCTGGAGGAACTGCGGACGCACACCTTCACCGCCATCTCGCTCGCCGTCATCGCGGCCAGCGCCAACGTGAGCAGCCCCGCCTTGGGCCCCGCCGCCGCCGCGGCGTCGCAGCCGTCCACAACGCCGCCGCCGCCGCGTCCAGTCTCCGCCAGCGATGTCGGCGATGTGGACAACACCACCTACCTGGACCGAGTGGCGCCATGCGCCTCCTGGTCGGGTAACTCGGTGGGCGCGGGCGGCTACGGCCCCACCATCGCCACATCGGCGTTCTTCCACCTGCCCATGCTCGTCGGACAGCAGGAGCAGCAGCAGGGCGTCGTCTCCCTGACCCGTGGGTCAGTGTCAGGGGACGTGACGACAGGGGGCGCCAGTCCAATCGCAGCAGCGCCGCTTGCGCCGGCCGGACAGGCAGCGGGTGCGCAGCGACGGCGGCGGCGGCGGCGGCTGCAGGCCGCGGAACCGCCGCCGCCGGGGCCAACGGGCCCCCCAGCTGGGTTTCATGCACTTCCCCCACGCGAACCTTTGGTTCCATCGTCGTCACCAGCGACACCACCGACCCTGCCCCCCGTGTCATCATCGCCCGGGGCCCCGTCGCCGGTGGACCAGCTGTTCTCCAGCGGCGACGCCATACCCATCGAGGTGCACATCTTCGACTACTACGGCCAAAGGGTGCGTCGGGCGCCCTCGCAGTATTATTTTTTTATTTATGATTTTACAGTGGGCCCCGCGGGCCATCGGCGACAGCCAAAGCTTCCTCACCGCAGTATGTCATATTTGTCCCTGGCGTATTGCCACCTGCGCCACCGCATCCGTCCCTGGGCACCGTTTTGGATGCAAGTATGCGATTTTAACCCCGGTGCAAGGACACGGCACGCGGCCGCATGCCATGCCATGTGTCATGTCATGCCATGTCGTGTCATGTCATGTCATGCCCGGAGCGAATCTGGGAGCCCGCTGTGTGCAACATCGCAGTAGTATTCAGTTCTTCACACGCTTTCACAAATGGGATTTGCTTGAAGCAGACAGGGCGGTGCCGGGCGGCCTGTCCTTCATGGCGAAACGGTAAACGGCCTGATCAATGCTCGGGTGTGGTAGGTCAAAGGCGAATCAGGTGGGGGTTCGGACTAGGACGGCAGCCAGAGGGCGCCTCGATAGGGCGCGTGGCTGTGCCCGGGCCTCGGGTTGTGGATTCCCACCAACCATCCATCCATCCATCCATCCATCCATCCATCCATCCATCCATCCATCCATCCATCCATCCATCCATCCATCCATCCATCCATCCATCCATCCATCCATCCATCCATCCTGGGTTGCAGCTCTCGATTCCCTCACGGCCAAGGTCGCCACCTTCTGGGTCGGTGCCCGCCAGGTGACGCGGAGCATGGTGGACTCGCCCTCCTCGGTGCTGGTGACCTGCGGCTCGCTGAACGCGCTGGGGCAGAAGGCCGCGGAGGCCGTCAACGGCGTGGCCAACTTCACGCAGCTGCGCGTGCGGGACAAGGTGCGAGTGCGTGCGGCGGCTGCGGCCGTGCGAGGCCCGTGGCAGCGCTGCGCTTGCTGCCCGGCCGGCGGTCACGGGTCTCGCTCTGCACCTCTAAAGCACCTCTACAGAATAGATTGCTGGACCTTCTACTGACCCGATCGGACAGCGCAGCGCGCGGCGGACCGACCCCGGCATGCGCGCCGGTCTCGTTTGTTCTGTTTAATATTCAAAGTGGTTTCCTTTTTCAGAATGGTTTTGGTCCTTCATTCGGGTTGCAGGTGGGCCTGACCTACCTGCTGAATTTCACGGCCCGCACTGCGATCCGGGAGATGGGCCCCGTCAGCATCGACGTCAACATCCGGGCCTGCCGCATCAACGAGGAGCTCGTGTCGACGGGTGCGGGCGGGCGGGGGACGGGGTGCGGGCGGGCGGGCGGGCAGGCGGGCGGGTGGGCGGGCGGGGTGCGGGCGGACAGGCAGGCGGGCGCAAGCAGGGAGCGAAGTGCGATGGGGGGAAGACCCGAGCTGCCCCGGGCAGACACCGGCTCAGCGAGCGAGCTGCCCGGTTGGGTGCAATAGCGGGGCGGTCAGCGCTGAGTGGCGGCGCCGAGATGGCTTCCTGGGACAAGCCAGCTACGGCCATCAAGCTGTGTTGAGGTAGAACCTCAGTTGGCAAGAACACGTCTCGCAACGGACAAGCAAGCTACGGCCTTGATAATGATAAGCTACGACCACCAATCGACAGCCCACAAGCGGTTATGGGGATGGAGACCTCGATTGGCAAAAGGCACGTCTCGTCACACACACGAGAACTAACGCCTGACCGCATGACCCGGGGATGCGAGCGGCCGAACCGCTGCCTTCCGTGTGTGGCCCTAACCGCGGTGCTGCTGCAGGCGACGCGTGCACGCCCTGCATCGAGGGCTTCTACGCCATCGTGGGCAACAGCAACAGCAGCGGCAGCAGCGGCCAGGGCGCTCAGGCGGTGGAGGAGGACCTCCTCAGCCAGGGCGGCGCTGAGGGCAGCCGGGCGACCTGCGTGGCGTGTCCGGATGGCGCGGTGTGCAGCTCCCGCGCCCTGGGCGGCGTCATCGCCCCGCAGGATGGCTACTGGCACTCGGCGCCCTGGAGCGACAATGTGATGGTGGGTGCGTGTGCTGCGTGTGCTGCGTGGCCTGGCGGGCTGCGCAAGCCGGGAACGCACCGAAATCGACATCCCATCCCAAGGACGTAGGATGAGCGGGGTGTCTTGGGCCGAAATGATGGTGGGTGCTACACCGGAAGATAAACCCAGAACGAACGAACGAACCCACGATGTGGTGTGCTTAATGAGAAGGGTTTGATGAGAATCATCAAAACAACAACGGACCCGCGCCACCACCTGGTGATGTGTATGTGTGAGTGTGCGCTGAGGGAGGGCCGCGGGGATGAGCAGGGTAGCGCGGCCGACGACCGGCAGTGAAACCCCGGGGGGTGCGCGCCGTTCCCCGCCTATGCCTAGTAGATGCCGCGGGAGCCGCCCGCCACTTCTATGTCTTAGTCCCATGGGTCCCGTGCGCTGTCCCCTCTCTCAGACGTGCCAGTTCGAGGGCGCCTGCATGTACGGCGACCGGACCGCCAAGCTGGCGCAGTTTCAGGAGGAGCTCGTGCACGGCGGTCCGGCCGCGACCCTTGGGTCAGCGAACGCATCGGCGCAGTACCGTCAGATGCAGTGCGCGCCCGGGTACACGGGCAACCTGTGCGCCAGCTGCGCCGAGGTGAGGGCAGGGCAGGGCAGGCGGCGCGCGGGCGGGTGGAGGGCTGTTCCAGTGGAGCGAGGCATTGACGCGAATCTGGGCGGTGTGTGTGCGGCGCGCAAGGCAGAGGCGGGGCGGTAGACTTCCCCTCCACCACCACCGCGGGCTTATGAGGGCTGATGGTTGAAGGTGGCAGGGGCCAGGAAATAGATTGAGCCGCCTGCTTGGGGGCGAGAGCGCATCTCAGCAGTGACGCCTCTCTGCCTTGCCCACAGCCATCCATATGCCTCTGGGCCCCTCACCCTGACCGGACCACGTATCGGTTGTTGCCGCTGTCAGTTCCCAACGGCAACACGCCTCAGCAGTGCGCGACCCGCCGCCACGCGTTACCCCTCCGTGATGCTGACGTGTGGGATCGGGCGCGGACAACACACAGCTCACATGGGCTGACTGACGCCTGACTGACGCCATTCACACGACGCGCAGGGCTACGGCCGCACCTCCCCGGCGCGCTGCTCGGCCTGCCGGGGCGTCGGCATCAGACTGGGCTACGGCCTGCTGGTCTTTGGCATCACCTTCGTCTCCATCGTCGCCACCATCAGGGCCGCCCTGGCGCCGCAGCTCTTCCACGCCGGCGGGTTCTGGGACCACGACCGCGCCGTGTCCCGGGAGCGCACCCTGAGCTCGGCGAGCAGGCTGCGCAGCGGGTACTGCGGTCCCGCGGCGGGGATCGACCCGGGTGCCGCCGCCGCCGCCGGTGGCGCGGCCGCCATTGCCGCTAGTAGCCCTGCCCTGACGGACCCCCCGGACAGCGCGGACCTGTGCCGCATCAGCCCCTGCAAACGCATCTGTGAGGCGCCGGAGAGCAGCGATTTCGGTGAGGATGACCCGAATGGTTCCCGCACCTGGAGCGAGCAAGCCGGCGGGGGCGCCTCCGGCAGCCGAGGCGGCGGCCTGCCCGCAACGGTCGGGAGGCGAGGGTTGGGGGCCAGGGCTGGGAGCTCCGCGGGCGGCACCAGCGAGCTGGCTGGGACGCCGAGCGGGGATTACGGAGGCGGCGAGGGTCGGGAGGGAGGCGGCGGAGTACGGGACGGTGCGCTGAGGCAGACGGCCAGCGAGGACGTGCAACGGCGGCGGAGGGCTGCTTCGGTGGCTTCGGCGGACTGCACCAGGATAGCCGCGCAGGCGTCCTACCCACCGTCCAGCTCGCGGCAGCTACAGCCTGAGCTACAGGCTGAGCTACAGCCTGAGCTGCAGCTGCTGAAGCGCGAGCGGGAGCAGCAGGAGGGAGAGCAGCAGAATAGGGCACGGCAGGAAGAGGTGCGGGCGCAAATGGGGGAACAGCAGGAACAACGCGAGCAGGCGCAGGGGCGGGGGAATGAGCAGCAGGGGCAGCAGCAGCAGGGGCAGGAACAGCAGCAGGAGGAGCAGCGGCAGGAGGAGCAGCGGCAGCAGGCGATGGAACATCAGGATCAGCAACTAGATCAGCCGGAGCAGGACGGCCAACAGCGGCCTAGTCAGTCGACGAAACGATGGGCCGAGCTTAAGAGCCACGTCCGCAGCAGCGCGGGCGCCGCAGGGGGCGGCATCAGCAGCGCCATTAGGGCCAGCGGCGAAGACGGCGGAGGCTGCAGCGGCATCCCTACAGACGCAGCTGCTGCTATCGCCACCGCAGCCAGCAGCGGCGGCGCCCGGCCGCCACTGCTGGGTGCATTGCCCGCCCACGCCAAAATGAGTTTCGCGTCATTGTTGATGGCGTTACGGCATCGACGTCTAGCCAGCCAGAGCTCGCTGTTGTACGGCGGCGGCGGCGGCGCCGTCAGCATTGACGGGAGGCCCAGCGGCGCCGCGGGCAGCGGCGGCGGTGGCGGTGGCGGCGGAACGAGCCCGACGCTGTTCGGGGGTCCCTCGGAGGGGCGAACGCGGCGCGGCTCCGTGTCGCGTAATCCGACCCATGGGTCACTGGACTTTCCAAACCGGGAGGCTTCTAGGACCAGCGCCGGTTCGGGGCATGGTCTCGCACACAGCCGGGCGCCGCCGGGGAATATGCGCGAACGGAACGGGACAGGGCAAGGGGCGCAGGGCCCAGGCACGCCTGAGCCGTGGTGGTCGTTCACGGATGTGCCCATCAGTGCCAGACCCTCGGGGTTGGAGACGCTCCCCGTGGGCAAGAGGACCTCCTGGGGCTCGACACGGGGCGGCTTCCCGCGGGGCATGCCCAGTGAGGGCGTGCTGCCACGGACGCCGAGCGGGTGGGGCCCCGCCCTCCCCGCCCACATCTCCCGCTTTGGCGGGGGCGGCGGCGGCAGCGGCGCCGTGGATGGGCTGCTCGGTCCGTTCGAAGACTCGGCGACGAACCCGGGGAGCGAGTCGGGGTCGGATCTGAGGGCCATGGACAGCCGCGCGCGGGACGCCGACCCGCGGGACGGCGTCGAGCGGACCCGGTCGGCGCAGCAAGCCTGGCGGCGGTCCAAGCGGACGGGCTACTTCGCGGGGCGCAGCTGGCGGAAGCGGATCGACGTGATCAGCGAGCACGCCACGGTGGGGGCGTGCGCGTGCTCGGGCGGCAGGGGGGTTATGTTACCATGCTCGTGTACTGCTTGGAAAGAAGCGAAGCCTTTTGCAGGCTGCGTTGGCTGCCAGGGCTGAGATCCGGTTACGGCTACGGGGTACGACGAGTACCGTAATCCATCCACGACCGCCTGAGACAGCGCGTGGGAGCCTGAGATGACCCTGTATATGTAATGAGAAGCCCACCCAGAACCGCGCAAGCCCGGATACCTACCAAACGCCTGCTGTATGTGTGTGCGTCCGCATTACGTGACTCCTCGCCGCTTCCCATGAATCCCCGGTTCCTCCCGTAACCCGTGTCGGTCGCCCCGCCTGCCCCCTGCCTGGCCCCCGCTTGCCCTCTCCCCCGCCTGTCTCCGCCTGCCCCCAGGTGATCAAGATCCTGGTGTCGTACCTGCAGGTGGTGAGCCTGGTCAAGAACACCCCGGTGACGTGGCCGCGGGTGCTGGTCAACTACTTCAACGTGGCGGCGCAGGCCTCCTCCGCCGCCTCCAGCCTCGCCTCCCTGGACTGCTCCATGAGGAGCAACTTGCTGCCCAAGTCGGTGCAGGTGGGTGTGTGGGCGTGGGTAAACGAAAACGGTGGCGGTGGGTGGGTGGGTGGGTGAGAGTAAACGGGACAGGTGGGTGGTGGGTGGAGAGTGGGCGGAGGAGGTCCACCTTGCCGTGTCGCGCGTGTGATTGTACTTGACGCGCACCACGGGGGTACTACCGTAACCCACCAGTTGTTTGCCGGTCATTCCCGCTGCTCAATCCTCCGCCCGCTGCCCTGGTTCCGGGCCCCCTTGGATCGCCGCAGACGTTCATCATCGCCGTGCTGTCGCCGCTGTACTGGTCGGTGGCGCTGTGCCTGTTCTGGCTGCTGAGGACGCTGTTCCTGCGCTCCCGCGGACGGCTCTCGGGCCCCGACGACGTCCGGTCCTACCTGCGGACACGCTGCATCATCACCATCAACTGCATCATCTTCATACAGTGAGTGCGTTCCAGTGAGTGTGTTATTAAGGCAGGCAGGACAGGCGTTACAGTGAGTGTGTGTGTTTAGAAATGCAACCCGCCCACCCGCCCGATCCCAGGTGGCAATATACTTACCACATAACCTACACGAAAAGACCTTACCTTATGTAGGCGCGTGAACAAGGCAACCGCGCCACCACCGCAAAGCGCGGCGATTGGGGTGCGGAGGAGCCATAGAGATGATGGCAACCTTCATAGGATGTCCGGCCCGAGCTGGCTGCTGCTGCTGCTGCTGGTGGTGGTGGTGCTGCTGCGCGTATTGCTGCCCGACCAATGACGCCGCCTCCCTCGCGCCTCGCGCCTTGCGCCTCTAACATACCTCTTAATATACCTCTACCGGCCCTCCTCCGCCAGGTACCCCAGTGTCGTGTCGCAGCTGTTCAGTCTGTTCTCCTGCATGCGGATCGACGCGGGGCCGCAACGGCTGGTGTGTGTGGAGCCCTGGGACCCGTCCACCTGCAGCCTCGACAGGTGAGGGCCGCGGACGGGCGGGCGGGCGGGCGGGCGGGCCCTGGGATGCGCTGGGAAGCGCTGGCCCAGTGGGCGCATCCATGCGCATGCGGGGCCAGGGCGGGCAGCGTTCTTGCGTCTTGGTGTGGCTCGGGCGCCAACTCTGCCGCTGTGTTGGCCGCTGTAGAGTTCGACGACGTACCCTGCGGTTGAGGCAACCCTGCGGTTGTTGGCTCTGCCGCATCCCCTGTGTCTGCAAGACGCCGGCTCCCTGGTTGCACGGTGCCCGAAGCGCTCCGGTCGCCGTACCCTTCCCCCGGGGGTGTGGATTTTCTTTTTTTCTTTTTGTACCCTCATCCGCTCTCCAGTTGCCGTACGTGCACTTATCCCGACGCGCCGAGATCTCTTCTTGTAGGTTGTAGCCTTACCTGGACCGGTCCGAAACGGCGAGCTTGCTGCTCCGAAACCCCTCCTCGCGCGCAGGCTGTCCGTGGGGCTGTACTGGACCCAGGACCTGGAGCAGCGCTGCTACGAGGGCATCCACCTGCCCCTGTGCCTGGCCGTCGGGGTGCCCGGGGTGCTGCTCTTCGCGGCGGGGATGCCGCTGCTGAGCGCCTGGTGGCTGTACCGCAACCGGACGCGCCTGAGGGAGAGCGATTTCTCCGCTTTGTACGGCACTCTGTACCAGGTACGCACCGAAATCAAGCGGGCCGGCGGCGGGCGGGGGCCCTCCTGCGCCCTCGTGTGCTGTTGGTGCGGGCCTACCGAGTGGGGGCAGCGGGAGCTGTGAGAGGGAGGGAGGGCCTCGTGTGACGAGGAGTGCGGAGAGGTGTGCGGAGGGGTGTGCGGAGAGGTGTGCGGAGGGGTGTGCGGAGGGGTGTGCGGAGAGGTGTGCGGAGGGGTGTGCGGAGGGGTGTGCGGAGAGGTGTGCGGAGGGGTGTGCGGAGGGGTGTGCGGAGGGGTGTGCGGAGGGGTGTGCGGAGGGGAGTGCGGAGGGGTGTGCGGAGAGGTGTGCGGAGGGGTGTGCGACGAGGTGTGCGGAGGGAAGTGCGGAGGGGTGTGCGGAGAGGTGTGCGGAGGGGTGTGCGACGAGGTGTGCGGAGGGAGTGTGACGAGGAGTGCGGAGGGGTGTGCGGAGGGGTGTGCGGAGGGGAGTGCGGAGGGGTGTGCGGAGAGGTGTGCGGAGGGGTGTGCGACGAGGTGTGCGGAGGGGTGTGCGACGAGGTGTGCGGAGGGGAGTGCGGAGGGGTGTGCGGAGAGGTGTGCGGAGGGGAGTGTGACGAGGAGTGCGGAGGGGAGTGTGACGAGGAGTGCGGAGGGGTGTGCGGAGGGGTGTGCGGAGGGGTGTGCGGAGGGGAGTGCGGAGGGGTGTGCGGAGAGGTGTGCGGAGGGGTGTGCGGAGAGGTGTGCGGAGGGGAGTGTGACGAGGAGTGCGGAGGGGTGTGCGACGAGGTGTGCGGAGGGGAGTGTGACGAGGAGTGCGGAGGGGTGTGCGGAGGGAGTGCTGCAGCGCCGCCTCCTTACCCGCCCGCGACTTGCAGGGATCGCGTCTCGGGTGTGTCCGCACATGACCGGACAGCTGGACAGGTCCCCCACGCCTCTGTAGACACGAACGCGTGCAGGTCGATTTCTTTCCTTCCGGGGGGCAGGGTACAAACGGGATACCGCCGTTTGTGCCCTTGGCCGGCTGCCACCCGGCAGTGTGTCGCTGCTGGGCGATGTGGCCCCCACCATCGGGAGGGGAGTCTCCTCCTCTGTGCACCAGGCATGAGGGCGCTGCGCACCCACCCTCCTCGTGTTCCTGACTGGCTGCTGCAACGCCCCTGCCATGTTGCCCCGCCCCCCTCCGCAGGAGTACGAGGACCAGTACTACTTCTGGGAGAGCATTGGTGAGTGCGGGCAGCTGACAAGCACCCCAGCTGGGAAAGAAGAGCCTGGGGAGGAGAGGAGGCCTTGGGGCAAGGAACTTCACAGTTGCTGACCAGGGCAGGGCAGACAGGACCGCTGCGATTATGGCATCAGCTGCGGGCTGTGCAGCCGAACCGAAAGCACGCCGCCACAGGATAACGAGCGTGTGTGCGAGCTAATCCTCCCGAGGCCCGACGCAGATGCCGCCGTGTGTTGTCTGTGGGCATATCTTGTTGTCCCTGCTCTTCCGCATCGCTACAAATCCATCCTATCGACCTTCTCAAGTCGCTGCTTGTACAAAGTTGGCACGTGTATACCAGTGCCGTGTACAGGTTGCATCCCACGGCTACATGCCGCCCTTGGGGCGCTGCGCTTCTTGCGGTCTCTCTCTGATTCTGATGGAGACAACGTCTGTGTGGCCGCCCCCCTCCCGCGCCGATGGTCCCTGACCCATGGGGCGCAGTGATGCTCCGCAAGTTCGCCATCACCGGCGTCATCGTGTTTGCGGGCACCTACCGCTGGCAGCTGACGCTGCTGCTGGCGCTGGGGGTGATTGCGCTCGCGCTGATGGCGCAGGTGGCGTACCGGTGAGTCACCGGCCTAGAGGGAGGGAGTGGGATGGAACCTGACGTGCACATGGGAACCTTGGGTCACGGTCGCCCGGCAGACAAAACCAACGATTATGGGGTTAACCTTCTGCTGAAAACCTTCACCCAACCGATCTCATGTTTCCGTACCAGGAAATCGTGCACCTCCTAAAGACGGATTCACTACAGGACGGCGGTGCTGCTGCTGTGCATGCGAGCCGCGCCGCTGACGGAGGCTGCCCCAAACGCACGTGACGAGTCCGATGTGAAGGGCGCCACCTGCAGTGCGCCTGTGCTTGGCGAGGAACCCTCCCCCCGACCCAAACCAGTGCACCTGTGTCCTGACGGAGGAGAAGGGCCGATGCGCATCCTGGTTGAAGGGAGCAGGTGATGACTGCTCACGTGCTGTGCTGCGTCTCCCATGCCGCGGTTCCGTACGACACAGGCCGTACGAGAGTGACACCATGGACGAGCTGGAGCGTCTGGGCCTGGTCACCACGCTGGTGACGTTTTACCTGGCCACGTACTTCATGGGCGACACGGTGGGGTCGTCCGTGCGGGTGGGCCTCAGCTTCGCCATCCTCGTCCTCAACGCCATCACCATCTTCGTACTCACCATGGCGATCCTCAGGTACCGCTTGGATGTGGGTATATATGCATGTATGTGTTTAAATGTATCTAACATGTAATATAATGTAATATATATAATATAATATGTGTGTATATAATGCACCTCGGGCGACTCACCACAGACAGCGGCATCGCAATTGCGGACTGCTGGGGCGGTGGTCGGCGTCGTGGCATGGAGGTCCATATTGCTGTCCAGCGTGGTACGAGTGCCGTACCGCGGTGCTGCCGGTAGCACGGCACATGGACGCACGGCCCCCCTGTGCCGTGGGGCTCTGCTAGAGGGTCCTTGCCGACCTTTGCTCTGGCAGCAGCGCAATATGAACATATCTACCAATTTTCTAAACCCTTTCTGCCCATCCGCTCCCCCTACCAGGGAGCTGCACCGCGCCGCCATCTACAAGCTCCTCCGAGTCAGCTCGGCGCGGGGCGACCTGCCGCTGTCCTTCGTGGTCCGCATCGGCGCCCTGTACGTGGGCTTCCAGCTCCGTGTCTTCTGGACGCGCGTCCGGATCTCTCTGGGCCGCCTGCTGCCGCCGTGCTGCCGCCTGGGCTTCCCGCGCGGTAGCGAGGGAGCGGCGGCGGCCGCCGCCGCCGCGGCGGCAGCCGCGTCGGCCGCTTCGGCCGCGGAAGCCGCGGTCTTGGGCGGGAAGGATGCGAACCGCCGCGGCGGTGCCGGCGCCGGTCGGCGGCTGCGTCAAGCGGCAGCGCGGGCGGCGGCGCGGGCCGCGCAGCGAGAGCGGCGGGCGGCGCTGCGGTCCGCCTGGGAGGCGCACCACCACGGGGTGTGGATGCAGCACGTGATGGTGCTGTCAGAGGGGCTGCTGGCGCAGGGCGCGACGCCGCGGGGCGGCGGCGGTGGCGGCGGCGGCAGGGCGGAGGGAAGCCTGTGGAGGCGCATCCCGTCACAATTGGCGCATGGCGTCCGGCGGGCGGCGCGGAGGTGAGTGCGCGTGCTTGTTGATGTCGGATATCTGCCGCCGGCCGGCAAATGGATGAAGACGGCCAGAGCGGCACCTACGTCCCAAGGGGCCCTTGCTGCCCGAGTCGCCATTCCTGGAGCAATGAAGACCCGCCTCCCATTGTCCGTGACGTGAAAGAACAACGCAATGCCCCTGTCCTTCCGATCCCAAAACACCATTTTGGGTGAGACACGCGCGCGAAACGCACTCGGGTAACATGTGCCCGCACCACACTCGCAACCCACAGATTGTCATGCACCCTCAGCGGCCGTCCGCCCGTGCCTTTGTCTGCTCGCCCCTTTGCCCCGGCGAACCGCATCGCGTGGTACCGTCACCGCATCGTACCCTCACCGCAGCGTCAGCGCCGCCCGGGTGTCCGTCTCCCGGCTGCTGTCAGTTCGGAGCCTGCTGCCCTGGCAGTCCTCCGTACCCACCCTCCGCCTCAGCGCGCGCGGGGCGGAAGACGCGCATCCCGGCGGCCCCGCCGCCGCCGCCGCCGCCGCCGCTCCCTACACCCGCACCAGCCGCACCAGCTTGGCCGACTTTGGCCGTGGGACCTGGTCCCGCTGGCGCACACATTCGGGCCGGCCGCCGGGCGCCGGCGGCCCGGCCGGGGGAGACTGGGGCACGCGCGGCATCGAGCTCGCGGACTCGGCTCACCTCGGTGAGTGCGGCACCCGCGCCACGGGCAGCGCCCTGCGGCCGTGCTTCTTCGCGACGGCCTCCGCACCCACCACCGTGGATCTCCTGGACCTGGCGCCGGAGAGCAGCCTGCGGCTGGACTCGCCGGAGGCGTCGCACGGGGGCCGTCCGGCAGCGGGGCCGGACGAGTCCGCGGCCGCGGGGCTTGTACGGCAGCCGGCCGCGCCAGCGCCGCTGCGACTCGGGCCACAGGCTGGCAGCCGCGGCGCGCGCGTCGTGGCGGATGCGGGGGCGCGTGCGCCGGTCCCGGTCCCGGCCCCGGCGGAGGCCGCCGATGTGTACCTGCCTCCGAGTCCCTTTGCGCATTTGAGCGTCATGATCCCGAGCGGCGGCGACGGGCGCCGTAGCGGCCTCACGGCGTTGCCGCGCAGCCGCCAGCACCGGGCAGGCAGGGACGCCGTGGCGAGCAGGAGGAGCACCGACGCTCCTCCTGCGGGCGACACCGCCTCGACGCAGCTGCCCTCGGGTCCGTCCGGTCCAGGGAGGGGCGACTCGCTCGGCCACGGCGGCGGCGGCGGCCGGCGCGGCGGCGCGGGCGCGGGCGGCCTGGGCTTCCTGCGCCGTTGGCGGGGCGGTGAGGATGCGGGCGGGCGATGGGATGCGGGCGGCTGGGAGGGTGTGCCGGGGGCTGGGGAGGGGCTTGGTGGATCCCGGGAGGGGGTCCCGGATAGGCAACCTCGTGTGTACATTCAAATAGACTGAACTGGGACTGACATGGGACTGGCGGGGGGGGGAGGACATAACGGCGGGGTCGTCGTGGGACAGGAGGAGGTCATGTGGGCTGCCGACGGGTTCAACCTATTCGGTCGGTCGCCGATGTTTTCAAGAGATGAGGCGTGTTGTTGTTGTTGTTGTGGTGGTGGTGGTGGTGGTGGTGGTGGTGGTGTTACGGGGGCCGCCGCTGGCCGCCTGCCAGAGCTGCGTCGGCCGCCTCTGACACACAGGGTCAGCGCGGGGAGCGTGCGCCCTCCGGAGAGGCTGCTACGTGTTAACCGCACCAACGGCTCTACTGATGGGGAATGGTGCGCATGCTGCACGAATGCGAGGGT
The DNA here is from genome assembly GCA_003117195.1 of Eudorina sp. 2006-703-Eu-15. Lineage (NCBI taxonomy): Eukaryota > Viridiplantae > Chlorophyta > Chlorophyceae > Chlamydomonadales > Volvocaceae > Eudorina > Eudorina sp. 2006-703-Eu-15. The sequence continues at coordinate 91,781 of BDSI01000206.1, forward strand.
TTCGGCCGTGAATGCTCGGAAGGGGACCGGGGGCCATATTGCTCGAAGGCTTTCCCTGGGGCACGCCGTTTGTCATACCAGGCGAGAGGGCAACCAACAGCACACAGACAGACAGACAGACAGACAGGCAGGCAGACATGGGGAATGGGGCGGGGGTTCCTCTCTAGACACGCGAGGACTGCAGTTGGGGGGCCGCGCGGCGATTTCCGTTCATGGCCGCCGTACGGTAGGCGAATAACAACACATAATATAACACATTTCCTGCGCGAGTTGATTTGGTTTGTACCCCTACCCTCGCGTGCGCTCGCGTAATGTTGTTGGATGGCATGGTTGGTGTTGCTGTTGTTGGGACCGGTAAGGGGTTTGCGGAACGGTCGTTGGCGTGTGGCGCGAATGCAGCTGGTGAAGCTTCAGGTCCGTGGCAGGGTACGTAGCAGTGATGCAGCAGTGCCTTTGCCAGGACAGATCAGGTGGGGGAGGGCAAGGTGAGCAGTGTCTACGCAGAGCGGCGCGCGGGGTGTCGGAATGAAGAGGAGAGCGCGCGGCGGGGCGGGGGGTCAGCTGCGCCGGGTTCAGCCCGTTCGGTCGTCCGGCCGGGTGGGGCCGCGGCCCCACCTGGCCCCACACGGCACGCACGTTCCCGCAGCGCTTTGATGACGTGATTACGGCATCAGTGTTTATAATATCTTTTATATCGAATACTGGTTGGTGGCTGAGAGGAATTTTTTGGCTTATGCACCTTGAGGAGTAACCGTGGCGTCGGAATTGCCAGAGCTGTGAGAGGGCTGCGAGAGCGGGAGCTGACAGCGTGTCGAAGAGGTGGGCGGCTTGTTGGCGCCTGTGCCCACGAGGCAGGTTGGAGGCTGCATGCGGCGTCCGACCGCGCCGGCAGCCTCGCTGGCAGACCGGGACCTTGCTGCTACACCTTGCAGGGTGTCGTTGGCGCGGGGGCGGAAGCGTGTGCACCGTACGTGACGGAGAGGCGCGTGATTATGAAGACGGGTGCGGACGGTTGGCTTGATGAGTGTCTGTCCTGCCACACGCCGGGCGGGGTTGCGCTAAGAGAGAGGGGGTGGAGGGTGCGGTTCGCTGGCGTTGGTTGGACCCCACCTAACGCTTGCGCGGGGGCAGGGCCGGGGAGGCGGGTCGCGGGAGAGCGGGAGAGCAGCAGCGCGCCGCGAAACAACGCGCCACGAAGAATGGAAGGGACCCAACGGCTGGACAGGCGGTGGCTCGTACGTACGGTAATGTGGCGGCGGCACGCCACGCTGGGGGCTGGGGCATTGGTTTGGTTGCTGACGACTTGGTTACGAAGTGACAAGAGCAATAATGGTTACGCTGTGGTAACAGTAATCATCACGATTACGAGTGCACGCATAGCTGTGTCCATCCCACGGGTGTGTGACCTCCTGACTCACGGTGACCAGCTGTTGGGGCTGCCGCTTTGGCTCGATCCCAGGGGCATCAAGATGGGCGTGTCTAGCTCTTCACGTACATACCTACCTGTCGGGCAGTATCTGCTCCACGTCCGCGCATCGCCAGTGCACACACCGCTTGCTACCGTAGCTTGTGTTGGACTCGTGTTTGCACTCACACGTTGAGGGCGCCCCAAGGCAGTTGCTGTTGCTGCCTTGCGGTCAGCCTCAACGCGCGGGACACATCACGACGGAAACCCATTCCCGGGCTGCGGTCGTCTGGACATATGTTGTTGCTGGGTTGAGCTGTGTTGGTTGTGTTTTGCGGCTTACTACATATGACGGCATTGTCTTCCTTGTTACGAGAAGCCGCCGGGATATTTTCGGCTCGTGATGTTCTTGCTGCGAGCGGTTGCGTTGCGTGTTTTGGCTTTGGTGTGCGTGCCAACTCGACGCATGAGGTCGGCGTGATGGCGTCGTCTCATCGCTTGGTCGGAGGTCGCCGCAGAGAAGTGTGACGGGCGGCGGCCCCCGCGTCGTTGGATTCGCGTATCTTTGACAAGCCGGCGGGGCATCCGTGTTTCTTGCCTACTGGGTTTGCAGTGGGAGTCCGAAGTCGGGATCGCCGAGTTGGTGCGCAGCCATCAGCCATCAGACACGGGCTGCGCTCCTCGTCCATTCCCGACGACGGATTTTTCCTGTGGATTATGGTACTCATAGTATGTTGGTGTTGGCGTTGAGAAATCATGACCTGATATCCCTATTTGAGTGGAAGTGTGACAAGTTGCGCGTGTATGTCTACATTGTTGGCTTATCGGCTTGAGGAGTCGGTTCGAATATGTGCAGCGCGTTGGGTGGCGGTACATGGTTTCCGTGGTGGCCCTCCCCAGCCGCGGGCTGCACGAGCGTCGCCCGTCGCAAGGGTGTAACCAACCCACCCTTACGGTTGGTTCCCAGCTTCCGGGGGCAAGCGGTCGTGTGATGATGGCATTGGGTGCGATGTGGGATTGCAACTTTATGGATGGTGTGGCGGTATGGGCGGGAAAGACGAAAGAGTGAGAACCACTTCTAGTTCTGGTCTGTCGGGAATCACCCAGGCGCTGCCGGGAATCACCCAGGGCCCGGGACTTTGGAGCGGAGCGTTCAGGCGGCTTCAGGGAGCTGCGTGCCGCCGTAGATGTGGCTGGGGTACCTTGAATCGGGGCGGTGCGGTGCCGCCCAGGGCCAGTCAGTGGTGGAGATGGAGCGGAGGGGACCCCGAGGTGACTGCGAATCCACCGGGTGTCCAGAACCCCCCCAACGGAAGACGGGAGGTGCAGAGGTGCGGGGAGAGGTGCGGGGCCGGCGAGTGTGGCGGCCTTGCGCGGAGCCCATCGAACCCAGCCAGGGTTACCCCGGTGCCGACACACGGTACCGGTATGCCGGAACCCGCATCACGTCGCGTGTTGAGGACGGGCAGTTGTGCCCCAGCAATACCGAAAAATGCCTCACCGCTTCCCACATGCAGTCGAACGGGCTGCGAGTTCGCGCCACAGCCCACTGGACCGCGTGTCCAGGGGTCCAGGTCTGACGGTGGGCCGGTGCTGGTCAGCATAGCTGGCGCGGCCAGGACCGCACCGCCTTCAACCCCACTAAGCAAGTACCGGTGAATTGCAATCGCTCCCTCACTCCGCAAGCCCGGTTCCCAAAATCTCCGCGGGAGCCCCTGAGCCCGTGCATGCCGGTCTTGTTGCGGCGCCTGGACAACTTGATCTGCGCTCAGAACTGAAGAAAGGCATGGCTAGGCTGCCTAACGTCGGCACACCTGAAGGTCGTCAGTTAGCGGTTACAGCTTCGTGTCTGGTCAGTGCCGCGGCACGCGGGCAGACCCGGCGGCCCGCGGCAGCGGAGGTGCGCCACCACCGTACACCCTCCATCAGGCACACTGCATTTGGCTCGACTACGGGGTACCGCAGAGGAAGGAGCCCAGGGTTCCATAGCAGCGCTGCATCGGCCCCGTAACACTTTCTTGGACATTACGTGCCCGCTGCTCCCATGAAATGCACCTGACATGCACATGAGATGCACCAATGCGTGCGAGCAGCTGACATCCGACATCCGGCAGTTCGCCCGACCGGCCAGTACCGTCACTGGCCGTCCGATCCAAGATGCACCCAGGCAGGCAACCCCTCCCCGGACGCAGGCCGCTCCCCACATCGCAGCGCCTCAGTGAGTCCTGGCCTTGGCTTAGACTTCGTGGCTTCGCCGCCATGCTTCGAGGACCACCCACACCAAAGTGGTGGCAATCACAAACCGACCAAACAGCCCGCAGCCGCCTGACCTGCCCAGACCCGATGTGCCCCGGAGCCGATCCTCTTGATCCTGCCGGCTGACTCTGCGGGTCCGCCCGCTGCGTTCCTACAGTCCGTCCCGCGCACCGATACAAGCGTGATTTCACATCCGCGGCCTTTAATCCTTGCAGACCCTCCGGATGGAGCAGGTGGCGTTCGCCCCGAGGACCACGCGCAAGCGCGTGACCGAACCTCCGATCCAGCAAACGCCTGATGTAGCTTACAGGACTGAAGGAAGTCACCCGTCCTTCCGTCGGTCCATCACCCACTTGATTTGTTCGGAAACGATTCGCCCCACAGCATGCTTGAGTGACCGCTTGAATGACCGCTTGTTCCTCTCAAAGAGCCTATCGCTGCAGACCCGAAGCTTCGCAGTAAGTCCTTCCTCTTCGCGTCTCCGGTTCAGCTCCGAAAGCTCTTGGTGCACACGGTTGTCTTTCACCATGCTGCGTTAACCCCCATTCCACAAACTAGATGTTTTTTCGAAACGGTCATTGCCTCAACAGCTAATTGTGCTAATTAGATTGAAGTAAGATGGCCTCTTGACGTTGCACAAGCCAGAGAATTTGGCGCGCTCAGGCCAAGGCGAACGTCTCCTAGGCAGCAGCAGTGCGTCTAACAATTTGCTTGCACTTTCTTGTATTCGTCTAGGGCAAGAAAAAACAAGCAACCAGAAATCAAACGTGATTTCCCGGAGCTGCTGACGTGCTGAGTGCGCCGCGCATAATGTAATCCCATGCTGAGTAGGACGCCGCACCGCGAGGCTTAGCTGTCCAGGGAGAGGAGAGGTAGCCGACCATACTTCATCAAAAACAAAGTAGAAAGGACAAGCAACCAGGAACCAAACGTGACTTTCCAGAGCTGCTGAGTGCAGTACTTTACAGCAGCCCGTAGCAACCCTAGCTAGTGACCTCCCTCCCTCTGCGCTCTCTCGTCTGAAAGTGCAAAACTCGATAGCATTGAGAACCATAAGGAACCAACGTGGTAACTAGACAACCTATACAGGCACTCCATTCTGATGTTTTCCTTCGTCCATTCGCATCCGCCTGGACCCGCGCCGACAAATCTGGTGCTGGTGCTGTTAATTTTGTTGCTGGCGGCGCAAACCAATGGAGATACTGCTGGTAAGTGTTTGTGCGGATCATTGCTTGGCGCGCTTGGCGCGTCCGTGTGCAAGCCTACCTAGCGCCTTGCCCAGTAATTCCCGTTGTTTCTTCATTTGAACTACACCCTTTTATCTGTGATGCCGCATTTAATATGAAGAAACTGTTAGCACATATCGTGTCGACCGTTAGAGGGCTCCTAGCTTCGACCAGGTTCCAGATGTCATTTTATTTATAACAAAGGATCATTTTGACACAATAACTATTGTTATTATGATAACCTTTTTGGGCGGGGCCCCAGCGCGAAGCGCGTTCGGGGGCCCCCGCCCCATAACTCTGTCGGTGCAAAATTGTCAGTGCGCCGTCATTTGGGCGAATAATCCAAGCAAACGTGCTACACGACGAAGTTTTTAGTTTCATACTTCTGCGAATGCTACAGCGATAGTTGAGCTGGTTATGTCAACTGTAGACCTTGCCGACCCCAATCGCCGGGGGGATGTAGTAGGTGAGAGCTGGCAAAGGCTTCTCGAGATGCTGGAACAGTGCTTCTCACCGTATTTAGGGAGTAGGGCCGACCATTGTACGACACCTACTACATTCCCCTTCCTCTGATGGGGACCGTCCCGGTACCTTATCGGCCCGTGACAACCAGCCACACTCACCATCGCCAACCCTGAGTGAGCCGTGGGTAACCAGTCCACGTCGCGTTGTGCCAAGCTAACACTCGCCTAGCCCATTTTTTGGGGTTTCGAGCATGTAACCTTCGTCCTAGTCATTTCCCTACTAACATCTTCCAGAACCTCTAGACTGTCGTCCTCTGGTGCGGTCGTATTCGCCATCATCAGGGATCGATCAGGGGACTTTTTGGGCGGGGCCCCAGCGCGAAGCGCGTTCGGGGGGCCCCGCCCCCTAGGATTGCCCATGTCCGTGTGTCCGTGTGTCCGTGTGTCCGTGTGTCCGTGGTCCGTCCGGTAACGGCAAAACGTTCATTATCCGCTAAACTAATTCGCTATGTTTGTCATATTAATTGTCCTCTATTGCAAGGTAACTTTGGTTTGGCTGAAAAAAATTCTTTGCGCACAAACGGTCAAAGTAAAGCTCTGCGGTTTCCATGGACCCGGGTCAACGTCCACCCAAAGCCTCTCGCGCTCATATTTGTTTCAACGGGTGCCGCGTGATGAATACTTGGATTAGGAATGGGCGGCGCGTGCTAAATTGAACTTCGATAGTGTTCTGATGTTTGATACCACCAACATCAAGATTTGCCTTTCTGTCTTGCCAGATGAATACAAATCAACAATATGTATTGAATCAAAGTTTCAAGATGCAAAGGGATAGCGTACCGAGTGCCAACGAGTTCTCCAGTTCCGATGGCCCAAAGTCCGGGTCTCACCGCGGCTTTTTCGCACCCCGTTTTTGCCTTACATTTGCTATATAACTATTGATAGCAAACTTTAGAGGTTCACGTCTGCTGCGGGCCTGCCGACGGACCAAACAACTACAGTTTCACGGCAAAACAAGGATGCTTCAAGCTTGCTTTGTGATCATCTGCTTGACAGACGGATGTGGTAGTGCAGAGGCGACTATCGTTACCATAGTGCCGATACGGTGACCGCCGTCGCCGGCGGCGCGTACTGCAGGATGGTTTCGGGGCTGCCGACGTGTTTGGGCTTGGTGAATCTATGCACGCCAATCCACCTTCAACATCAACGACACCCCCAATGGTAACCTTTCACTCTCTCACACTGTTGCGCGGTAATAGAGTTTTCGTTCTAAAGCAAGCGGCCTGTACGGATTATAGGGGGCCCCGCCCTTTTCCGGCTTCGAGGAAGCCGACCCCTACTTGTCGGTCCACAGCCTAGGTTCGATCTCGATACCATATATAGGCAAAGGCTTCTCGAGATGCTGAGATCGTGCTTCGCACCGTATTTAGGGAGTAGGGCCGACCATTGTACGACACCTACTACAGGGGGACAATCGCCGCCAAACAAATTGGGCTAGTAACCTTTCTGTAGCTTTTTATGCTTCCGACATACACAAAATGGATTCCAGGGATAGTATTATCATGTACAGGGTAACGTTTCTTGGCCAGGACAATCGGTGGCAAGCGTTCTCGTGGGTCGGCCGACACGCATGTGAATGCCGAACTAACCAGGGTCCTCGTGCACACGGAAGTCATGGGGCGGGGACCCCGAACGGCGCAAGGCCTCACACGGGGACCAAAGACCTCCCCGTCAGAAACGGAGTAATTTTGATGTTACCTATTGATTTTTAAGGTACTCGTGCTTCAAATAACGATCATCTTTGCGCGCGCCAATGACGTATTGAAATCTTAGGATGTTGACTGTACGGAGTACATGTATGGAGTTAACCACTGCCGTACGCACTGTGTGCGACTCGCCGTACACATGTCATACATACGGTCCGGGGCCAGGAGCCCCCGCCTAGCCTTGCCGGACCACAGCACACGGCGGGGGACGGATGCACGGCCGCATTCATCCATGCATTGCATGCATGCTGCCGCCGCGTGCCTTCACCCCTGAATGGCTCAATCGATCGTGTGTGCCCAGCGTCGCGGATCCCATCCCACCTAATGTATTATATCGAAGCGTTGTCGTATTGAATCATCACGCACGGCTGCCTGCAGGGAGCAACAGGGCACTACTCGACGCCGCAGCCACAGCAGTCTGCTCAGCAGAAAGCGTTCCTGCTAACTACAGCCGCCTCGACCCGGCCAGCAACAATCTCTGCCGACTCTCAACGGCAGCAGCCGTCTTAAACAACAGAAGTACTACTGCTAGTAAGACTACAGCAACCATATGTACGCTGGATCTGGTTGGCCTGGCACAGAAGATAGCCCCCGCACCGGACCAAGATGTGTACGCCAGGCTTGCCAGGTTTGCCGTTGCAGTGCGGAACTGCTCCCAGGGCCGGCGCGACTGCCGGATAGAGAATGGCTGCGCCAGAGTGGCCTCGTCGTCGTCAGCCCTTTGTTATCCTGTTGCATACGATCCGGCGCTCTGCACAGAGTACAACCTCACCTGCACCGGAGAGGTCCTGCCTCTGGACACGGTCTCGGCCGCTTCCCTCATCACATTGAGTAACGTGTTTCCGGAGACAGCACGGCCGGACTCGCATACGGTGTCACGAGCCAGCCGGGAGCTCACATCTGCGGAATGCTTAGCTGGTAATGCAACTAATAATAATAACGGGACAGCTGCAGGCACGGCTGCTGGTTGCTACTTTGTCAGCCATGTGCCGGAGCCTGTATCAGTGCAATGCACCACCAACACCCTCACCTACTTCGGCGCCTTGGACCTGACCAGCTGTTGCAAGTACGTCTCCACGGATTTGGATCTGCAGGACCGCTGCCTCAACGGACAGCTGCCTCCCAGTTTCACGCCGCCATCGAATTCCAGTCTGAACCTGCGCAACAACCCCTGCCTCAGAGGGCTCATCAAGAAGAGATATCAACAAATGGGCCCGCTGTTACTGTCGGGATCGCAAGTACAGGTTGACCTTGGTGCTGCAATGACGGACGCCAAAGACCTGTTCTCGACACTGGCTGCCGTTGGCTGGCTGCTCGTGGAACTGGGAAAGGGGTACATGACCCACACCAACTTGGCTGGCATCATCCCTCAGCAGGCTGCGATCATGATGTGTCTCTACTTCAAGAGTGAGGGGAACCTTGGTGTTAAAGTGTACATGCCCATCGGCAGGGAAGGCGGGCAGGTGAACATTCCTCCTATTTCGTGCCTATTCGATGTACGCAAGACACAAGACAGGCCGTGCTATCGGTGGTTTCCAAACAGCACCCTCCCCAACCTTACCACCTCTGAGTTTCGGACAGCGCAGTACCAGTACATGGACTACGCTTCAAACGCAGATAAGGGGCTGCTGTGCGGTGAAGGTGGGAAGGCGTATCGCTTGGGTAAAATGTTCATGTGTTTGGGTATTGGATTGGGAGCCGCCGTGATCAGCTTCCTAATAAGCCTGTTTCTCGAATGGCTGTGGGACAACAGCAGCTGCGGGCAAGGCCAGGGCTACTGCACAGCGTATGCGGGGTATGCGAGCTGGGCACTAATCCTATTGGACATGGGATTTCAGGTGTATGGAGAGGTGTCCACCATCGTGTTATGGAGTTTCTATGCGGCCGGTGGCCAACTTAGGCCAACGTTCTTGATGGGCTGGCTGATGCTTGCCAAAGTCACCTTGTTTCTCTTGGTCAGCTGCGGTGCCTGTGCGCGCGCTGCCTTCTCAGCTCATCACCAGCAGCATCAGCAGCAGCAGAAGCATCAGCAGCAGCAGAAGCAGAAGCAGCAGCAGGCCAGGATGCAGTGCTTGTATAAGTGTGGTGTCTGGGCTTGTGGATTAGTCGGCCTGTTCCAGCTTGTCTGGCTAATCTTGATGGGAGTGGCCTGCAGCAGCATCGCCCAGGAGCACACAGGCTACACACAGCGAGTGATTGACCAGGATGCAGCCATCTTCTTCCGAAATGTGGCACTTATTGGAATCGTACCAGGGGCTTTCGTACAATTTCTGCTGCAACTGGGCTTTTCGATAGTATTCCACAGCAGCGATGATGATTCATTACTCGCAGTAAATGAAACTATTGGGCTTAAGTCATCTGAGGTGATACTTGAGAGCATTCCACAGCTCATTGCCCAGGCCAACCTCTGGGTCAGCGGACAGGCAGTGGCGCCCTTGTGGGGCTTCAACGGTTTCGCTTTCTCGTGTATTGGCGACATGCTCTCACTGACCTGGGGGCTGTGTACAGTAGGCAAGCTCGTGTACATCGTACTCAAGCGGAGAAGGTGAGAGATGGCGAATAATGATAACAATACTACTACTAGTAAAGCCCCCGCCCTTATAGAATGAAGAATACTATTGAGGGATGCAAAAGGGTTTTTGCTGGGGGGCCTGATGAGGTTTATGTGCTACATACATACAGCAGCTCGATATGAACCCACCCGTGTGGTTATGCGGCGGTGCAATCGCAATCCTAAGGGGATCAGGCACTTGTGCGGAGGGCAGCTGGAGCGCCCGGCGGGTTGCATATATAGCGGTGCGTCCGTCCGACGCGGGTGCCAGAACAGTCCCGTTGGATGGGGTTTCGTTGCTGTAACACGCACGCACGAGGCTGAAAGCGCACTTGATGCTAAGAAGGGGCTCGAATTATTCCTGTTACAGTTTCTACCCGGCACTCCCATGTTCTCTGGTCTCACCCCGCCCGCCTAGCCCGCCCCACCGCCCGATCGAAAACCAGGCCCATGCATCCACTCATCAAGCAACCCCCGCCCCAACCCCCTGACCCCACCTTGTCTATCTATCTACAACTATGCTCACGACGTCAACATCTACCGACCAGAGCTGCAGCGCGCCCCCACGCACATAACACTGTGTGAAGCGGCCGCCGCGGAATATATAGAAATCCGTCGCGCAGGAGCCATCGCATGCATCGCCGCCAAACCTCGCACATTGTGGTTGGCGCCGCCGTGGAGGTACCTGTGGTCCGATTTGTTGTTTGGGCGTGCGGGGCGGGGCTCGCTCTCCGCCTGATGGCATGAACGGATGCGGTTGGATGGCAACTACTGCTGAATATATATTGCAGTGAGTGGATGGACGGAGCCACAGCCAAGTAAGGGATGCCGTCGTTAACATACAAGCAATGCAACCGCTACAAGGTGGATCCTGAGCTCCGATTTATCGGGCGGTCCAACGGACCTATCCAGAATATATAATTCCATGTATATGGCTCGGTAGGTGCTCCTTCCTGTGGGCTTCGTTTATTTGTTGTATGCAGGCCAGGTCAGTCGTCGACATGTATGTATGGTCTAAAACATACTTATTATTAACAGTGGGTGGTTTCGTTCCGTTCTTTGTGTTATCGAACGAAACTGTTGGAGCGGAGTGGTCGAATGGATGGAAACGTTGCAGCGGAAACACACCCTTTGTACGGCAGTGGACTAGCTTCGAAGATGGAACGCCATTTTGGAATGAATTAGCTAGCCTGCCGTTTTGCGGGTGAGGCGGCGAGTGAGGCCGCGCCTTTGCGATGAATTGATGTTGCGTTGGTGAACGTCGCGCGAACATTATTTGCATATCAATCAAGCCGTGCGTGGGGCTGGAAGAGGTGTCGGCGGACATGCACAGAAGCCGGTTATGAACACGCCCGCGCGCTGAGCATTCTGCGAGCGCCACGTGCCGGTTTTTATTAGGTAGCACCGACTTCTCCTGACCCGCGGGTCGGCCGCGCAGTCACAATGTTTGCCTGAGTACGCACGCTGCGCCTCTATCTGATCTCACTGCGATTTGCGACACCTACCGATAGTTACCGACGTGGCCGTCTTACTTCTGACGCTAGCGTGCGTGTGCCGGCACCTGTATGCCCCCGCGAGCGTGCTGCCCCAGCATTGCTGGGCTGCTGCATCGCATTATCCTCTATATAGATAGATGAGGGCGATGCTAAGGTTTGTTATGCACCCGGTAGATACTGCTGGCACCCACCCTAGCTATATATCCCGAGCGGAAGTGCAGTGGGGGTTCTGATTATTGGAGAGAATCGGTTTTGATTGTCCTGTTCTGATTATTGGAGAGAATGGGTTTTGATCGTCTGATGGGCTGTTCAGACGTTCCCGGCAGTCGTGCCGGTTGGGCAGTTGGGGTTGCGCTAAGAAAGCGGGGGTGGAGGGTGTGCGTGGTTCGATGGCGCTGGTTATTGGACCCCACCCGCTTGCGCGGGGGCGGGGGCGGGGACGGAGGCGGGTCGCGGGAGAGAGGGAGAGCGGTGTCCCGCGCGCCGGCCTGCACGGCGGGACGCAGGCAGCGCAGCAACGCGCCACGAAGCAGCGCGCCACGAAGAATGGAAGGGACCCGAGGGCTGGGCTGGCGGCGGCTCGTACGTAATGTGGCGGCTGCACGCCGCGCTTGAGAGTTCTTGGGCAGGGACATTGTTTTATTGGGTTGCCGGCATGCAGAGCGACACGCTTCATCATCAATTGGTTACGAACTGGTAAGACCAATAATAGTTACTTGATTGCGTTCAGGTCGGTCAATAGTGAATCATCACGCACGATTACGAGTGCACGCATAGCTGTGTCCATCCCACAGGTGTGTGACCTTTTGACTCACGGTGACCAGCTGTTGCTTGGGGCTGCCGCTCCGAGGGGCATACATCAAGTTGGGCGTATCTAGCTCCTCGCGCGCGTACATACGTACCTGCGCGTGCAATCCTAAACATACGTACCTACATACCCGTCGGGCAGTATCTGCTCCGTCCGCGTCCGCGCATCGCCAGCAGTGCGCACGCCGCTCACGATGGGTGCTGCCGTGTGTTGCTCGTGGTGATGTTCGTGCTGCGACCGGTTGCGTGCGTGGTTGGGCTTTATTTGGTGTGCATGCCAACTCGCCCGGCGCGTGAGGTTGGCGTCTTCTGATTGCTTGATTGGTCGGGGGTTACCGGCGAGAAGTGTGACGGGCGGGCCCCGCCCCCAGCGTCGTTGGATTCGCGTGTCTTGACACGCCCGACGGGACATCCGTGTTGCCTACTAGGTTTGCAGTGGGAGTCCGAAGTCGGAGGATGGCCGAGTTCGTGCGCAGCCATCAGCCATCAGACACGGGCTGCGCTCCTCGTCCATTCCCGAGTGACGCCGCGACGGCTTTTTCCTGCGAGTGTGATGGTATGTTGGTGTTGGCGTTGAGAAATCATGACCTGATATCCCTACCTGATGTATTTGAGTGAACGTTTGACAAGTTGCACGTGTATATCTACGCGGTTGGATTATCGGCTTGAGGAGTTGGCGCTTCGATTATGGCTTGAGGAGTCGGCGCTTCGAATGTGTTCAGCGCGCTGGGTGGTGATAAACGGTTCCTGTGGTGGCACTCCCCGGCCGCGGTGTGCCGGATTTCGCACGAGCGTCCCCGTCGCAAGACCATCCGACCCTTACGGATGGTTTTCAGCGTCCGGGGACAAACGGTCGTGTGGTGATGACATTATTGGGTGCGGTGTGGGGTTGCAACTTCATGGTGTGGCGGCATGCATGGGCGGGAAAGACGAAACAGTGAGAACCATTTCTAGTTGTGGGCTGCCGCGGATCACCCAGGGCCCGGGACTTTGGAGCGGAGCGTTCAGGCGGCTTCATGCGTGCTTGCTGTAGGTGTGGCTGGGGTTAAGAGATTTTCCCGGTGAACGAACCCGGGCGCACCCAGAACAACTCAGTATACTTAAGTGGTTAGGTACCTGCATGCTGCATAGCGATGGAAATATAGAGACGGCGCGCGGGCACGTGGCGGCGCGGCCGCGCTGCCGCCGGTGCAGTAGCAAGCAAAGGGCGAACCCGACCCAACCCGAAAAGAACAGGTATTTTACCGACCTGTGGTTGTAGAAGGGGTAGCCGCGCGGCGAGCGACGTCCGAGGTCATGGCGATGCACAGAGGGAAGCCGAGGGACGGAGTGAGCGGGCGCGGTATGCGAGGGACAACAGCAGTACAGGAACAACAAAAAGAAAACAGTATGCAGGAATGGCGGGGCGGTAGCGCGGCACGGAAGAGGACGTGCCAGGCGAGAGCGGGAGGGATATGGGACGGAAGACTGTACGACATGTACGGCACATACGACAGGGAAAAAACAAGGGGCAGGACGCGGATACGGACGACTGGGTGGCGGGGCAAACGCGGGGGAATGGCTCCCCACCGTGCCCGGTCGAAGCTGGGCAGCCCCCGGATGTGGGGTGCCGCGAGGTGGTGTGCCTGGGGCTGTCGGGCGGGCTGGGCCGGGTACGTGCGGTGCGGGGTGCCGTGCTGCGGGAAGAGGGGCCGGGAGACGAAGGGGGTGTAACGGTTACAAGTTGCGGGCGACACGGCCGGGCCGGCACGGAGGCCGCACGCCAGGGGGCATACTCATACGGAACCGAACACCGGCCCCAAGGGGCACGCACACGCACACGAAACCCAACACTGGCCCTAAGGCGACCCACGCCGTCACACAGATGAGCCCACGAGAACATTGAGGGGATAGCCGCCGAAACCCAGACGGTCAGGGACAGGGGCCGGGGGCGGGCGGGTGGGCGGGGGGATCGCGCAGGTGGGAGTGGACGATCGACAGCATATAGTTGTGGGTGGAACGTCGGGCGATGTAGAAGGCTTGGGGGACGGCAGCGAGCAGTTTGACAAACTGGGAGAGGTAGCGCGGGCGCGGGTAGCCTTGGGCGACGGGGGCGCGAATGTGGAGGGCGATTTCGGCACAGATGTTATCGGGGCAGGAGATGACCCGCCGAAGGTGGTGGAACTGGCCCGTGAAGATGTTGCACTTGCAGACCTCGTTGACGTTGGAGTCACGGGCGACAAAAGGGGAGAGGCGGACGTTGGCGAAGGCGGGTTGCACACGTTTGCCGTACAGTTGGGTGAGGTAGCGTCGGCGGCCGGCGAGGGGGGCGTGGACGAGGAGGATGTCCAGGAAGGGGATGGAGCCGGCGGGGAGGTGGTCATGGCGGTGCGGGGTGACGGAGAGCTCGGGCGGGTAGATGCCGTGGAGGTTGCCAGCAACCGTGGCGCGGGAGAATTAGGCGCCGATGTGGGGGTCGTGTAGGGAGAGGAGGTCATCGAAATAAGAGGAGGGAGTACTGGAACCGGGTAAGGATAGCCTTTTCGGCGGGGGTGACGTTGGGTTGGTGGCGTTGCAGCAGGAAGCAGTATTTACGTATGCCAGGCGAGGAACAGGTTAGCGATGACGGGAGCGGCCGAGATACCCATGGAGATGCCCTTGACCTGGCGGACGAGTGCGGGGCCGAAGGCGATGGGGGAGGAGACGAGAAGGGGGTCAAGGACAAGCTGGAAGTCGGTGAGGGTAAAGACGCGGGTGGTGGTGCGGTCCCGGATCCGACGGCGGGGGCCAGGGGAGGCACCGTGGAAGGTGACGGTGTGGGTGGGTTTGTCGCGAGCACGGTGGGGCGGCGGGTCGGTGGTGGTGACGCGGATGTAGGGGGTGGCGGCGAGGCTGGCGGGGAGGAGGTCACGTAGGGCGGTGCGTAGCAGGGCGTGGGGGAGGTTGGTGTAGAGGCGATCGAAGTCGAAGGCGAGGGGTGGCGGGCCACCGGCGGCGCCCCTGGCGACGTACTGCCGCGCGTTGAAGGTGTCGACAAGACGGGTGACGGCCCGGCATGAGAAGCACATCCAGGGCTGCGTGCCGGGCAGGCGTTCGCGCCAGAGGGCATCGAAGGAGGGGACGGCGGCGCGCAAGACGGCGGTGACGAGATCGCTGAGCGCGGTGGCGGGGCAGGCTTGGGAGCACGCAAGGTACCACATGGTCGGGGCCAACTTGTACATTTTGAGGGTGCCGGCGTAGTAGGCAGGTGGGCGGTTGACGTCCAGGGAGGGCTGCCAGGGCGCGAGGCGTGCGTTGCGGTCGCGGAACACGGCAGTGGTCGTGCATCGCGGCGTAGGTGATGGGCTGGTAGTACCGGGGGGGTTCGGCGGCGGCAGGGGGGCCGGCGGCGGCGGCGGCGGCGGCGGGTGGTGCAGGGGGGCCGGGGGCGCCCAGGGGAGGGGGCGGGCCGGCGGCAGGGGACGCGTAGGCGGCGTCGGGGGCGGCCGGTGCGGGAGCGACGGGGGAGGGGGTGGAGGTGGGGGTGGGGGAGCGGGCGGCGGAGGGGCGGCGACGGCGTGGGGCGTTGGTGGCGGGGCGGCGTCGAGGGCGGGGGCAGAGGCGGGGTGGGGAGGGGGCGAGGGGCGTGGGTGGCGGGGGAGAGGCGCGGGTGGGACGGCGAAGGTGTCGTGAAGGTGCAGGTCTCGCATACATTCTCGGGTCGGTGCGGTGCCGCCCAGGGCCAGTCAGTGGTGGAGATGGGGCGGAGGGGACCCCGAGGTAGTTGCGAATCCACCGGGTGTCCAGAACCCCGACGCGAGACGGGAGGTGCAGAGGTGCGGGGAGAGGTGCGGGGAGAGGTGCGGGGCCGGCGAGTGTGGCGGCCTTGCGCGGAGCCCATCGAACCCAGCCAGGGTTACCCCTGTGCCGACACACGGTACCGGTATGCCGGAACCCGCATCACGTCGCGTGTTGAGGACGGGGAGTTGTGCCCCAGCAATACCGAAAAATGCCTCACCGCTTCCCACATGCAGTCGAACGGGCTGCGAGTTCGCGCCACAGCCCACTGGACCGCGTGTCCAGGGTTCCAGGTCTGACGGTGGGCCGGTGCTGGTCAGCATAGCTGGCGCGGCCAGGACCGCACCGCCTTCAACCCCACTAAGCAAATACCTGTTTGCGCCTGGACAACTTGAACTGCGCTCATAACTGAATAAAGGCATGGCTAGGCTGTCCGACGTCGGCACACCTGAAAGTCGTGCGTTCGCAATTACAGCTTCGTGTCTGGTCAGTGCCGCGGCACGCGGGCAGACCCGACAGCCCGCGGCAGCCCACGGCAGCGGAGGCGCGCGACTACCGTACACCCTCCATCTGGCGCACACACCTGACTGCATTTGGCTCGACTACGGGTACCGCAGAGGAAGGCGCCCAGGGTTCCATGGCAGCGCTGCATCGGCCCCATAACACACTCTTAGACATCCCCTGCCAGCCTTCCCCACGTGATGCGCCTGAGATGCACCAATACGTGCGAGCAGCTGACACCCAACATCCGGCAGTTCGCCCGATCGGCCAGTACCGTCACTGGCCAACTGATCCAAGATGCACCCAGGCAGGCAACCCCTCCCCGGACGCAGGCCGCTCCCCACATCGCAGCGCCTCAGTGAGTCCTGGCCTTGGCTTGGACTTCGGGATGAAGCCGCGCGCCGCCGCCATGCTTCGAGGACCACCCACCCACACCAAAGTGGCGGCAGTCAAAACCGACCAAACAGCCCGCAGCCGCCTGACCTGCCCAGACCCGATGTGCCCCGGAGCCGGACGTACCCGATTGGTTGGCCCGCCTAGTCCGCCGGGTGACTCCGCGGGTCCGCCCGCTGCGTTGCTTCAGTCCGTCCCGTGCAGCACCGATACAAACGTAATGTGCCATCCGCAGTCTCCACCAAACCTTCGTACAACACAGCCGAAGCTGGGCCCGTCCCCTCGTGCTCGTCGATCAGGTGTGCTTCGTGAAACCCTCCGGGGGGGATCGATGGCGCAGGTGGCGTTCGTACCGAGGACCACGCGCAAGCGCGTGACCGAACCTCCGATGCAGCAAACGCCTGATGTAGCTTACAGGACTGAAGGAAGTCACCCGTCCTTCCGTCGGTCCATCACCCACTTGATTTGTTCGGAAACGATTCGCCCCACAGCATGCTTGAATGACCGCTTGTTCCTCTCAAAGAGCCTTTCGCTGCCGTTCTCGTAATATTGACGTTTCCGAAGCTCCGCAGTAAGTCCCTCCTCGTCGCGTCTCCGGTTCAGCTCCGAAAGCGCCTGGTGCACACGGTTGTCTTTCACATCTACTTTGATTGCCATGCTGCGTTGACTCCCATTCCACAAACTAGATGCGCCACGATGTGAAAGCCAGTTGCTCGAGATTGAACACAACGCCGACCAGCGGCCGTGCTCTGCACTCCGAAGGAGTAATGGCACCATATTTTGTCAATAACAGAAGGTTAATTACAGCACATCATTTGTACAGGAACTGGTTAATGTAGTGATGAACACAATCGAGCCTTCAAGAACACAATCGAGCCTTCAAGAAGGGCGCTGTAAAGCAGTGCACGATGTCACGATGAATTGCTCAATCGGCACAAGCTGCCCCAGCTGACTCACTTGCCACTGAGTTCATTATATGCCGTACAGCACGGCCTGCCGGTCATCACTCGCATTCTTCAATGCAGCGGCGCGCAGGGTGTTTGCCTACACGGCATCACTCACATACAGCCCCGGTCCAAATGATTCCTTATGAGCCCCTTAACTATGTATGTACACCTCGCCTAGCTCGCCTACAGCATCAGGCAGGAGTATCGGCAGCAACCATTTTCGCTTGCAGCATTACTGTGGCTCTCATAGCGCTCTGATCGGTCGCCGCCCCCTGTTCTGTTCGCTGCTGCTGCTGGTTACGTAGTTGTTTGTCATCACGAATAGTCGTCAACTGCACTCGCGCTCGGGCCATGCCAGTAGTACGCAGAACCTACGGTAGTCCTCCATCCGGTCCACCGCCTGGTCGTCAACGACGTTGTCTGTCTCGCTGCTGCGTGCCGCACCACGAGCTCCCCAGCGGCCCCGCTGTATGTATGTGGCCCCGCGCACCTTGCTCGCTGGCTGCTGGGAAGTGTGACATTGTACGTGTGGATCCGCAGATTCCGCAGACGGATGGGAGGGTATGAAAGAACGTCGGTTACAGCGGACCCCGGACAGGGATCAACGGTGTATACCAGCGCGGGCAATCCCCAGCAGGCCCCACCGACAAGGCGGCAAGACACCTCCACACCTGAACGCCGCGCGCGGATTAAACACACAGATTGCCATAACCCCACCCAGACAGCCACTTAAGCAAGCACAGGCGCACAGTGAGGCAACACTACGTACGGATAGGCACAACAACGGGCGGGATAAAGCCAAGCACGCCATTACCCAGCTACCACCACCCAGCTGGAGCACCCAGCGCTGCACCTTCGTACTTCTTGGAAAACCCACGCCTGGTTCGTGACAGTGCCCAGCGACCGCTAGTGGAGCACCCCTCACCCAACGAACACCTTGACCAATTAAAAAATCAACGGTATGTTGAACGGAGCGAGCGACCACACGTGCGGCTGAATGATTACTGGCACGCCGCCGCACAACGGACGCCAGCGCGACCCCAAACTCCCTTCTACACATGTTGGCATTCCGGTCGGTCACGCACGTGTGTCCCGTCAGTCCTTAGATTGACAAAAGAAAGGGTTCACATGCTTGCTTGGGGTCATAGCACGTTTTGAGATCTCCCCGGAGCGCGCTTGTGGCGCACAGACAGGCGCACGTATGTATGCCCGGAACAGCTTCAACACCACCTACGTACCCTGCACCACTGCTGCCCGCCGCCCGCCTCCTCAATCAATAAACCCCAGAGTTCGACCCTGTCGGCGAAAGATATTGCTGTACACGCCTAGATTACTGCGTTTCGCACGGCGACGGGTACGAACCCGTCGGTTACGTACGAACGTAACCGACCAACTACTCGTGGCCGGGTTTACATTTTTGGCAGGACCGTATGAGTTACGGTCTTGAAATCATTGCTGAAATTGTTATTACGGCAAGCAGATTACGGTTTTGCCGCAGACCGATGCTGCAAATTGGGTGATACTTGCATCTACTGGCGGATTATTCGGGATATCCTCATGCCTTCTGGCATTTGTAGAATTGTTTTCCATAAAATGCGCCTGACTGGCGTGACCTTTTTACTTCACGAAAGTTGCCTAATAAAGTGATGAACTTATAACGTACGTAACTTTTTGATTACTCGAAGAAGGAGTTTGCCGAGGTTTAAATGGTTATGATGTATACATCGAGCATGTGATTAGGAATAATGACTTTATTTTGAATGTTGGGGTATAATCAAACATCTCACTGACACAACTGCATCACGATCCACACGGATTATTGCGGCTAATTTTTTGAGTTTGAATACATCAGAAAAATTTACATCCTGTAAACTTAAGTTGCAGCCTCTGACAAATTTGTCGGACACACAAGTGCCTTTTTGCAGGACGTGGTAAGCACGAAGTGCTACATGCTTGGCATGTATTTGCAATTCACACAACACATGTATGGGTAGAGTGACGCTATACGTTGTAAATTTGTAACTATGCTTCGATAGATGATGATGAGGTAGGCCTTGAATATCGTTGTCGTTGACGCACTAGGTTTCACCAGTCTAAATGGAATGCGCCTCAATAATGTGAGGAATGCGAACGAAATAACCGCCAATTCGCAAACAAGTTTATCATAATGGGGGCTCGCCTATGTACCGTTGTCACCCATCCGCCGTCAGCTGCAAACGCGGCTTACCTGCTGGTCGCGCCGCTCTTGCTTATGCTGCTGGCCTCGGCAAAAACAAGCGGTAAGCTTAATTTTCTCGTCCCAATCAATTGGTGCATTTTTGGTTTGTCATGTGTACTGTTCGTGAAGCGCACAAACCTACAGCAAGAATAATACGTATGCATGCATGCACGCATTCACTTAATTATACCAAACCTACCGGCCAGTAGTGTTCAAGAATACGACAACAACAAGCAAGCTAGGTTCATTGTTTACCTGTATGTGTGCTGCGTAAACATATTTAAGATCAAGACAATGTCACCGAGTACACCGAGCGTAGACGACCTAGCTAGACGACCTACCTTGCTTCGGGCACTACATCGATCGATCGTACCTGATCATGATCATGAAGCCCCAAGCCACGCATGCAAACACACGTACGCACTACATACGCTCACGACCGATGTTTATGTGTGCCATCGACACACACGCACCTGCCCGCCGGCGGCGGAGAGAATAGAGAGAAGGCGTCCTGTCCCGCCATTTGCTTCCAATCTTGGCTGCGGCTGGCTGCACCCTTTGTTTATTTATTTACGCGCACGCAGTAGTTACATTCAATCATGTGTGCCGCCTAATCCGCTGTGTATATGAATGTGCGTCATCATGCATGTGTGTATGGGTTTATGTGTGCGATGCACATCTTCCCTTTCGTTCACCAAGCACGCTTATGCATCACGCCAGCTAGCTAGCTAGCATGCATCCCTCGCTTGTGCCCGCTCGCACCATCCAGTACGTAGTCCAGTCCTACCGCCCTGCAGCCGGCTGGGCTCCAGCCAGCAGGAAATGAATGAATATATTCTCCGCCGTCCAACGTCCGTCCGTGATAGACAACCAACCTGCCTGAGGGGCCAGTGGCTCATCAAGTGATAATAATGAATAATCAATAATAAGATGAATAATAATACAATATAACGATAATATACTAATAAACAATACAATAATAATGAAATATATGTAATATGTAATAATAATAATAACACCAATATATAATAATAAATATAATAAATACGAATAATATTAATACGGAACAATAATATGAATATTAGATTAATGAAAAGAGTAGTGTTTAATTGTGTGGCAGCAGGGAGGGCACTACTACTCGAGCCGACGTCGTCACCTGCTGCTGCATCTGCATTCTGCGCAACACGCGTTCCTGACAACTACAGCCGGCCGGAGCCCTCTAGCAACAGCCTATGCCGATTATCATCCACGGCCGCAGCAGCCATGAACAACACTACTAATAACAAACCTGCCACATGCACCCTGGATCTGGTTGGTTTCGCAATCAAGATAGCCCCGGCAGCGGACAGAGACGTGTACGTCAGCTTGGCCAAGTTTGCTGTTGCAGTCCGGACTTGCACCCTGGACCAGCGCGAGTGCCGCATAGAGAACGGCTGCGCCAGAGTGTCGACCGCATCAGGCCTTTGCTACCCTGCAGCATACGAGCAGGCGCCCTGCACCAAATACAACATTGCCTGCTCCGGAGACGTCTTGCCCCTGGACATCGTCTCGTCATATTACCTGGTCACGTCGGGCAACGTCTTCCCGAACAGGGCATCAGCACGAGCAGACGTGGTGTCTCGTGCCAGCGAAGACCTCACCTCCGCGGAGTGCCTAGCTGCTAAAACGGACGAGGCAGCAGGCATATTTGCCTGTAATTTCGTCAGCCGCAGACCGGCACCCGTTCAACTGCAGTGCAGTTCCAACACACTAACCTCAGTCGGCGGTCTGGACCTGACCAGCTGCTGCCAATACGTCTCCACGGATTTAAACCTGCAAGGCCGCTGCCTCAACGGGCAGCTGCCTCCCACATTCACACCGCCACCGAAACCCAGTCTGGACCTGCGCAACAACCCGTGCCTCAAAGGGGTAATCAAGAAGAAGTACAAGGAAATGGGCCCTCTTTACTTGTCCGGATCGCAAGTGCAGGTGGACCTGGGGTCTTCTCTGGCGGATGCGAAAGACCTATTCTCGACGTTGGCTGCCATGGACTGGCTACTGGTTGGGCTGGGCAAGGGTTACATGACCCACGCCAACCTGGCTGGCATCATTCCTCAGCAGGCGGCGATCATGACGTGTGTCTACTTCAAAAGTTGGGGAACCCTGGATGTGAAGGTGTACATGCCATTCCGCCGGTACTCGACCGGTCCTGCAGACGTAGCTCCCTTTTCGTGCTTAGTCGGTGGAGACAGCGAAGACTACAGGCCCTGCTATCGGTGGTATCCGAACAAAACCATCCACGATCTTACAATGTCGGAGTTTCTAAGGGCGCAGTACCAGTACACCGACTACGCTTCAAAAGCAGACCAGGGCCTGCTGTGTGGTGACGGTGGGAAGACGTATCGTACACGTGTCGTATTCATCTGTTTGGGTATTGGAATTGGCGCCGCGTTTATCAGCTTCATGGCACTGCAGGCGCTGAAATGGGTTTGGTCCCGCTGTTTGTACTGTTGCTGTAACAACGATGGAGAAGAACCGGGCTGCTGCGGAGAGTCTGCCCGTTGGGCACGGATCCTTTGGGAAATTGGTGTCCAGGTGTACGGCGAGGTTTCCACCATCCTCTTATGGAGCTTCTATGCCCGCGGCGGCCAGCTTCTGCCGACCTTCCTGATGGGCTGGCTTATGTTCGCCAAGAACACCTTGTTCATCATCTACTTGCTCCTTTCTCTCTTCAGAACAGACAACTTTGTAAGGTACTGCTGCATGGGCATGTGGGTTACTCTCCTGCTCATCTTCCAGGCGATCTGGCTCGCAGTGGTGGGAGTGGCCTGCAGAAGAATCGCCAAGGAGCACACTGGTTATTACTCGCAGCGAGTGATCGACCAGGATGCGGCGGTATTTTTCCGGAATATGGCGCTGGTTGGAATCATACCAGGGGCTGCAATACACATACTCTGGCACATCCTGTGCTTGCATGACGGAGACGAGAATTCCATGGAATTCAAGCTGAAGATGTTTGAGGCTCTCTTTGAGAGTATTCCACAGCTCGTCTCCCAAGCCGTCCTCTGGGTTACGGGACAGGCAGTGGCGCCCGCATGGGGCTTCAACGGTTTTGTCTTCTCGTGTGTGGGTGACATGCTCTCATTGACCTGGAATCTGTGCAGCGTCATCGAATTCAAAACCAGAGACTGGAGAAGCGGGTGCAGCGGCGGGTGTCCTGGTAGTTCTGGACGACGGCAACGGTATGCGGCGTCGGCGCGCTCTTATTCAGCTGCTGCTGCTCCTGCTGCTCCTGCTCCTCCACAGACATATAATCCTGTTTATCGTCATAATAACAATCGATAGTTAGGCAGCGGACTCCCCAATATACAACATTATTGTACATGAATGGTGGCAGCTAGCTAGCCGCCGACTGCGTACACGGACGGAAGCGCCACACTAGCCGCGCACGCGCGCCTGCGTGCCTGGTTGATTGACTAGCTACTTTGGCATGTCTGTCGAGCAAGTCGAGCGAGCGTGAGAGCGCACAGGGGCTGTTTGGTTGCTTGAGAACTCACTGCTGCGGCATGTATGTATGTATGTATGTATGTGTAGCATGTGTGTATGCCTTGTGAGCGAGTACGTACAGTACAGACGACGTGTGCGCGTGTGCCCGGATGCATGAACGGATGCACATCCACCTACATACCGTGCAGCAGTACGTACGTAGCCATCTAAGCCATCCAGCTGGCAGCTAGTAGTGCGTGGTGAATACGTACCTACGTACGTAGCATGCGGCCCATCTTGTGAGGACAACATCCCATGTGGTGCACCTACCGTCATCCCAACTACTACTACTACTAGTTGTCCCGAACAAGGTAGAGCTCTATCTAGCTATCGAGCTAAGTCGGTGCGTATACGTGCGTGTGTGTGTTGATTAATGCATGTTTTTACGTCAACCGAGCGAGTCCGAGACGGTCTGGGTGGGTAGGTAGATCATCGCAGGGCATCGCACATCATCACTCACTGGGACATATCACCACCTATATATCTATCATGCGATGCGCAGCGTCATCATGAATGAATGATGTCTAGGTATGACGGAGGCTGCACCCTACCTCACCCACTACAACCACGCACCCAGTCGTATGTACCTACGTACGTACCTACGTGTATGTACGGCATGTGCACATGCGTGCGTATGGTACGTATATATGGTCAGTGCGTGATGACCGACCGCCATTTCGTTGTTCGTTGTTTCGTTGCGTGCTTGCTTGCTTGCACGTGAGCAGAGGGATCTATCTGCGGCCCGGGCGGCGGCGGGAGCTGCATGCGCGCGCGCGATCAGTGGAGTTGCTACGTACTTGTGTGTGTATGCGGTGCGTGTGCGTGTGCGCTATGTGCGCGCGTGCCAAACACGCAGGAGTGCAAGCGCGCGAGCCGCCCTTATTCTTCGTTCGTTGCGCTACGTATTAGTGGTGAGTGAGTATGTATGTAAGTTGCTTGGCTGGGCGCACCACTGTGCGTGCTAATACACACATACCAGTGTCAGTAGTGTCAGGACACTGTATGTTATTATTAGTTGGTTGTTTATTATTGACAATCAATTGTTCGCTAAGTAACTGAGAGGGCGGATGTATGGATGGAGCGCGACACGGAAGATGCATGGCTGGTCTATTTGCATACATGTATGTTAGTATTGGTCGGTTGACAGGCCTTAGCTGGGCAAGCAGCAGGCAGCAGGGGCCGCCATAGCGTGCGCGCGGGCGATCGATCGTTGAGCCGGACAGACGGACGGACGGACGGACGGACGGACACATACAATACAGTTAATGTAACGAGGATATATACAGTGACCTGCTGATGGCTGGGACGCATGGGGCTTATGACCAGCAGGGTGCCGAATGCGGTTGGTGCGTGCGTGGCGATGATGAATGATGCGTGATGAAAATGGAAATGTGTGTATGCATGCAGCAGGTAGTCGATGCGGGGAGACACTTTTGCTTTATGATTCGGGTATTCGACAACCAACTAAACCAACTAAACCAACTTGAACTGCGGGAACGTTGCTGACACCTCACTCCGGTCACGACCCGACGCACGGTGTAATGTACGGACTTGTCAATCAAAAATAAAATAGTTGCGGCTTAGACACGGCAGGAGAGAAGCGACTATAGTTTCTAAGCTAGGTTCTGAACGGCAGCCTTTCGGCTGTCGGTTGTTAGTTATGCCCCGGTGATCCGGGTCACCGGGGCTACCGTACTCCTATACATGCTTGGAAGCTTTCACTGTTCGGCATTCTGCCTTCACCTTACGATCTTTGCTGTTCGCAAACTTTCCCCGCCCGCACCCCCCCCACCCCCGGCAGAGACGGCAGTGACTTCGGGCGGGGGAGGATGGTGCAGGACTGGTCGGGCCAAGTGCGCCTGGCGCTTAATTCTGGCCACTACTGATATATAGCTAGCTGCTGCTGAGGTCCTCCTGAGAGCGCTGCGTGCCTAGCTAGGTGTCTTGCCCCGCGGGGTAGTTGGTCGCCGAGGTGCCGCGCGCGCTGGCCCTTTTGTGGGTGTAGAGCTATGGTTGCGAGGCCCAGTTGCTCGGGTGTGCGTGGCCGGCTCCTGTCGTTGCACCGCTGGTGCTGTGCTCGAATGTGTGTCCGTGTGCTTTCGTGCGCCCCGCGGGGCTTTGTCTCGGACGGCGCCTGTGGCGCCTGAACCGCGCTTTTATGCGCGCTTGGCTTGTGGTCGCTTTATTTGCGCCCAGCAGAGCTGCAGTGTAAAGGCCCAATCCCAAGCCGCTGTGTTGCCACCATTCCAGCCGCCGGAGCCTTATGTTAGACAGCCGAATAGAAGGCTAGAGTTCAGAATATAAATTTAAAGTATCGCTCGGCTGCATACAAATAATTTAGGCGCTTCGCAGAACGATGCAGGGGATGGGTTACTGGCTCACCCATCCTTGTATTTATTTACAGTTTACATCGATCCAACTCCATTTATCTCGCTTGAAAACCGCTGGTATCGTTCGTTTCTTCACACTGCAATCAAGTTGCCTAATATGATATGTACGGTACACGTGTTATAAAGTGCCTGTATGTGCCCTCCATATAATTTCTGCATATTAATTTTCGAACCTTAAACCAAAATATTTTTCTATTATGCTCGATGAAATATTCGGCCACGTTGGTGCACACACATGAGGGTTAGTTGGTAGGTGACTAAAAGGTAGCAGGGTCCGGCTAACCTCTCCTCCGCCGGACCACCAACCGAATTGGGACCCCCCGCGCCTCCCGTGCAGTGCATCCATTTGTGTTCGTTAATCTCCAAATGTTAATTTTCAACAAATGTGAGCCGAACCTCCTGTGTGTCCGCGTAAACAGAACGTAACTTTCCTTTTGCTTGTAGCACGCTAAAGAAACTATAGGAATCCCGGTGCCGTTATGAACATAATCATGTCGCTTCTGCAGCAACAACCCATTATTGGGTCGGTGAGGCCCACTTGCCCACTTGTCCTGCTGATCCTTATAGTCCTGCTGATCCTTACATGATATGTCAAAATAATGTAAAATCCGAAAATAAAGAAATATAAATTCAGGGTATGGGCGTAATTGAAAAATGCGTCTGAAATTGTGTAACAGCTGCTGCTGCCTGGCCGACAGAAACTGTAATGTTGTTGAAATAAAGAAACGTTTCATAGACACAATCAAACTGCGGGCGCGTCCGCGTGCATGCTACCCATAACACACTGCAACGCCCCACGGTATCCCGACCCGACACACTGCAACGCCCCGGCAGGCACCGACGCCCCTATCAATGCAACGAAGCGTTCGTTCCCAAGCGAACCTCAACGCTAATTCAACTGTTGGACGGATGAAGGGTGTGATGGGAGCCTGCCCCCCGTGCGCACACGCACGTGAAGCCGTTTTTCACCCACGCCCCGTTGTTTCCCCCTACCACGCGCATATCCACTGATGCGTATGGACCATAGGATAAGCGTTTGTGATTGAGCTTTGGCCGCTCTTTGGCAAACTCCGCCTCCTGCGTGGTCGGCGGACGAGCAAGCAACCCTTTCAACGAACCTTATACGACTTTGATGGCTGGGCAACGAACCTTATACGACTTCGATGGCTGGGCAACGTTTGAGCTGAGACTAATTAATTTAATATAGTTATTTATAGATGTGAGTACTTAATCCTTGACCAAACTACAATTTGATTCAACGCATCCCCAAGAGCGATACTTCCCGGTGCTGATGAGGCTACTTCATCGCTTGACCCTGGCAATGGCGCATTGATGAAGAAATCAATTATTCGCCAGTGAAGTAGATTATACACTCGCGCAATCATGCTGAGTCAGCAGCTTTTTTTCGGCGGTGTCATCCACTCGAAGCCGCTTGTATGCGCGACTGCAAATCTGGTTACTCTGCTATTGATTTTGCTGCTGGCAGCGCATACGAATGGAAAGTCTGCTGGTACGTTCCCTCGTTCCTGCGCGGGTTGGTGTGTTAGTTGACAGTCATGTGCAATACCGACCTGTACTTGCCAAGCATCCACAAGTTGTGTTTATTTGCTGCTTTATTATTAGGTAGAATTACACTCTTTGTGGCGCCGCAAACGATGATGAATGTGTAGTAATATTGCGTTGCATAGTCTGTTAGGGGGTACAAATTGTGCGTTTCCTGAAATCTTTCACACATTGATCAGATTATTGCAACTAGTTGCAACTTTGCGAAAGTAGGTTTCCTAAAGACTCTAGTTAGTACCTAGACTCAACGATGCTTACGAGCCTGACAAATTTCTGTTTGTTAGCTACGTATTACTTTCCGAAAGGGAAATGAATGCTTGTTACTAATTAATGTAATACACGTATGTATGTAGCTCGCGTAGCGTTGCATGCATGTGCGTGGACGGACTCCCGCCGCCCGAACGGGCAATCCAACTAATACATAATAATAAGGGGCCCATCAACTACATCTAGCATCGTAATAAGCGGTCGTAAGCGCCCATACCTACCTCTCGTCAGCCCTACCGAGGAGTAGTGTGCAGCCATCCATCCACCGCGCGCATCCTGTCAGGGTTCGTGCGTGCTGCGGATACGAGCGAGGCGGCAGGCTAGGAATTATTATTACACATATGCAATAATACATAGCATACACACATGCGTGCGTGTCGAACCCCGACGAACATGAACATTTTGAATTACTTACTAACTGGTCTGTTGATCTCAGTTATTACCTGAAAGTATATATCGTAGTGGTCTCAAATACCTGATATTCAGCGTGGATGGTTGGTCACGCAGATAAATGATTGCCTGAGTGATGACTGTATGCATGGAGTCAATAAACATGGCTGTGCACACTGTGGGCGACTCGCCGCACACATGTCGTACGGTCCGGACCACAGCACACGGCGGGGGATGCGCGGCCTAGCTATCTATCTAGTTCATCCGTCTGTAGGTCTGTAGGTTCATCCCCTGCCGCCGCGCGCCTCAAGCCCTACCTGGCGTATGGCTCGATCGATCGTGTGTGCCCAGCGGCGGGGCTCCCATCGTTCCTAACCTATTGTATCATACATTTCGAGCCCTGATCGCATTGAATTGTAGTGGCCACCTTCCTTCATTCACGGCTGCTGCTTGCAGGGAGCAGCAGGGCACTACTCGACGCCGCATCCACAGCAGTCTGCGCGAAAGAAAGCGTTCCTGCTAACTACAGCCGCCTCGACCCGGCCAGTAACAATCTCTGCCGACTCTCAACGTCAGCAGTCGTCATGATGAACAACAGTAGTACTACTGCTGATAACTCGACAGCAACCACGTGTACCCTGGATCTGGTTGGCCTGGCGCAGAAGATAGCCCCCGCACCGTACAAAGATGTGTACGTCGGGCTGGCCAGGTTTGCCGTTGCAGTGCGGACCTGCTCCCAGGACCGGCGCGACTGCCGCCTACAGAACGGCTGCGCCCGAGTGGCCTCGTCGGCGTCGTCAGCCCTTTGCTACCCCACTGCATACAACTCGGCGCTCTGCACCAAGCACAACCTCACCTGCGCCGGAGAGGTCCTGCCTCTGGACGTGGAATCGTCCGCTTCCCTCATCACCTCGAGCAACGTTTTCCAGCAGATAGCACGGCCAGACCCGCAAGCGGTATATCGTGCCAGCCGGGATCTCACCTCTGCGGAGTGTGTAGTTTCTGTTCAAACTACTAACGAGACAGCAGCAGCAGGAACGCCCGTTTGCTCCTTCGCCAGTTATGTGCCGGAGCCTGCATCAGTCGTGCAATGCAGCTCCGACACCCTCACAGAATTTGGCGCATTGGACCTGACCAGTTGCTGCCAGTACGTCTCCACGTATATGGATCTTCAGGACCGCTGCCTGAACGGGCAGCTGCCTCCCACATTTATACCGCCACCGAGTTCCAGTCTGAACCTGCGCAACAACCCCTGCCTCAAAGGCACGATTAAGCAGCGGTACCAAAAAATGGGTCCCCTGTTATTATCGGAATCGCAAGTACAGGTTGACCTTGGTGCTGCAATGACGGACGCCAAAGACCTTTTCTCGACACTGGCTTCCGTTGGCTGGCTGCTCATGGAACTGGGAAAGGGATACATGACCCACGCCAACCTGGCTGGCATCATCCCTCAGCAGGCGGCGATCATGATGTGCGTCTACTTCAAGAGTGAGGGGGACCTTGGTGTTAAAGTGTACATGCCCATCGGCAGGGAAGGGGTGCAGGCGAACATTCCTCCTATTTCGTGCCTGATTGACGTACGGAAGAGGCACGACAGGCCGTGCTATCGATGGTATCCAAACAGCACCCTCCCCATCCTTACTACATCTGAGTTTCTTACAGCGCAGTACCAGTACACCGACTACGCTTCAAATGCAGATCAGGGGCTGCTGTGCGGTAAAGATGGGAAGGCGTATCGCACGCGTATCGTACTTATCTGTTTGGGTATTGGATTCGGTGTTGCCCTGGGCATCTTTCTGATAACCCGGTGGCTTAAACGGCTTTGGCACAGCTGCTGCAGTTGCGGGCAAGAACAGGGCGGCTGCGGTCAGTTTGCGAGCTGGGCACTAATCCTATTGGACATGGGATTTCAGGTGTACGGAGAGGTCTCGACCATCGTGTTATGGAGTTTTTATGCGCTCGGTGGCCAGCTTCTGCCAACGTTCCTGATGGGCTGGCTTATGTTCGCCAGGAGCACCGTGTGCCTCTTTTCCAGCATCGCCTGTTCGTGGTGGGTCTACAAAGTTTATAATGATAGCGATATGATGATAATTTTTAGTATTTTGTATGTGTGGTGCGGCTTGTTCCAGGTCATCTGGATGATCTTGATGGGAGTGGCCTGTACCAGGATCGCTCAGGAGCACACCGGTTACACGCAGCGAGTGATCGACCAGGATGCGGCCGTGTTCTTCCGAAATATGGCGTTGATTGGAATCGTACCAGGGGCTGCAGTGCAGCTTATAATGCATGGTGGTACCTCATTATTAGTAAGTCATGCGAAACCAGAAAATACTGGAGTAATAACATTTGGACTCGTTTGGCTGAAGTTATTTGAGGCAGTATTTGAGAGCATTCCACAGCTCATCGCCCAGTCCGTCCTCTGGGTCAGCGGACAGGCAGTGGCACCTGTTTGGGGCTGGAACGGATTCGCTTTCTCGTGCATTGGCGACATGCTGTCATTGACCTGGGGGCTGTGTGCTGCGGTCGAGCTCATCATTGCCAACCGCTCCCGCGATGCTGACAGGAGCAAAATCACGCCCTTGACCCCTGTGGCCTCATCACACACCGCCAACGAACGCAACGGGGTGGCTGGGCTAATAGGAAATTCCTTTATTCAGGCAGGGCCAGTGGCGGCACCGTATAGGCTCTACTGAGCCTCATTGATCATCTCTGCCCCCTTAACACACGCCAGGGTTGTTTATATATGGGTTTCCGCCGGAGACGGGAGATGAAGGTCTTGGCCGTCGGTGGTGGTGTGTGGTTCTTTCACTAGTAGGGGCGCCCTGGTGGCTAAGTCCCCCTGAGCGGGCTCGCTAGGCTCGCGTTATCCTTGGCTATGGCTGGCTGCTGGCCCTTAGGAACGGGGTGCGTGCGTGCGTTGTTCCGTGCCTTCCTGGTAGATTGAATTCATGTGGGGTGTGCATCGGTGCGCTTGTATGTGGAGCCCGTCGTCCGGTAGGTGCGCCACCGTGGCGCGGTTTTTTCGTTTTTGCAGTTTATTATGTGCATGTGTGGTTAGCGAGCGAGGAGGCGGTGTAGGCGGTGGCTGTTACCAATGCCCCTCGGGATACACGGTGCTTTAATACATTCTCGAGCACGCGAGGAGCCCTTGCTTGCAGCTCCATCCGTGCCGTACGTGCGGGTATGCGCCCACGCACCTACCTACCATAGACAACACGCTGTTCGCCGCTCTAGCTGCTGTCTATATATGGATGGAGTTATCGAGGGACCACTCGCAGGTTGTGACCATCCGGATACGTAAACAACGCGGGGCTGGCGCCGTGCACAATTGGCGGAAGCCGTATGTCGGAAGTCGTTTTAACTTGATGAATGCCGCGCGAACAAAGCGCGCGCGGAAGGCTAGCTACCTAATGATAAGGCCCGGGCGGACGAAGCATGAGGGGAGGTAATGTAATGTAACCGTTGCAATCAAGGTGGACCCGTGGAGGTAGGTGGTGGAATGAAGGCTGCCCTTTCCACGGGCGCGGCGCGGCAGCCCCAGCTAGACGCACTTCCGCGTTCACGTACGTTTTGGGCACACAGGGGAGGTAGGGTTGATTGCCCGAGAGATAGCTAGATAGACTACTGCCGCTCGCTGGTGTAATATATAATGAGCGGGGCAGGCGAATGCTGCGGGTACAGCTGTAGATGAGGCTGGCAAGCAAGGGGGCCGAGCCGGAAGATAGCTAGAACGAGCGAAGTAGTGAACGGAAGCAAGCGCGCGTCGAGGTACAGCCGGCGGCCCTAAATAATTTCAACACAGCAAGCAACCTGACGGCAACATGGGGGTCGACCAGCTCGCGAAGTAGCTCAACCTCGGATCATCACAGGCAGTTGTCCGCGCTGCCATAACCTGCTGTCCAAAGATCGGCGGTTCGAAACCGCGTCCCCTCCCCGCCGTGTGATTAGGCGGCTCTGGCGCGATTTCCAGGAGAGGCAATCCTGGCGCACTGGTAACCTGGTGTGTTGGCCGGTATGGCTGCATGACCCCTCTGCACCCGCGGGTGATGGAGGATGGGTGCGCAGTCCGTGGTAGGGGTTGATGAGATGAGGCGCCGTCGAGCTATCTGGATGGGCCCGTTGGAACGCCCGGTCGGGATACGGGTAGGTCCACCTTGTAACGGTTAATAAAAAAAACATGAGGAGCAAGCAGTACACGCTGTGCATCATGTGGGTTATTATTCGTTCCTTCCATCGCATATAAAACCATGTATATATACATAAGCAGATCTCCAGCCATGCACAACGTTCATGACGCTGGCTGGCGCCATCATCCCGCCGGGAATTCGCACGCAGCCCTCAAAGAGGAACTGGAGGAACGATGCACCCATCTCAGCAGTAGCTTGTCCCACGGCAGTAGTAGTCATATAGATATACATCGACATCCGTACGTACATACGTACGTACACGGTCCACAGCCGCCCGCCATGTATGAATGATGAATGATGATCGATGCCATCAACGAAGGCGCATATATGTGTGTGCAATGATAACCCCAACCCATCCAGGCAGGACCGCCCATATGCATCCATGTGTGTTTAGGTTAATGGAGACCCGCCCGACCCAAATCATGTGTGTCCATATTTGCGGCGTGATGAACGTCGTCAGGCAGCAGGCGCGCGCATGTATGTATGTATGTATGTATGAGTAATAATAACACGCCATGGCAACGAGTATTACACGGGCGGCGCGCGGCGCCGTCATTACTACTGTTCCCGTCGGTCGGTCGGTCGGTCAAGTGCGTGCGCGCGTCCTCAAATAAAATTGGAAGCGATAGATAGATACGCTACTGCCATCATCATTAAATCCGCTAGCTACTGCCAATCTGCCATAACGATCACAGTTGCATCCGTCCGTCGGCCACTACTGCCAGCCATTTCGCGGAGGCGGCATTCCAGCCGGCCCTCCACCTCCCCAAGCCCCGGGCGGCGGCGGTGGATAGGCGCCCATGCCGTACGGATCTCCATACGCGCCGTACGGGTCGTACCCCATCGCTCCCATGCCGTACGGATCTCCGTATGGCGCATACGGATTCATAGCCCCAATGCCGTACGGGTCCGCCGCAGCTGCTGCCGCGGCCGCCATGTAGGGATCCATCGCCCGTTGCGACGGGTACGACATTCCGGGAAGACCAGCGCCGTACATGGGCGCCACGGGCGTCATCATTGCCGGAGCTGCCGCCATGCCCGCTCCCGCTCCCGATCCCGCCCCAGCGGCCTGCAGTAGGTAGATGGGAGGGCAGGTAGGAAAGGATAGGTCGATGATGGAAAAGGGGTTCGGTACGACAGCCGATCGATGCACGACCCCACTGGACCCCGCCTCCCGATTTATGTCCGGTGGCGTCCGGTAGGGTATGTCCGCCGTTCTTCGGTAGGGTGATGACTGACACCACTACTCATCACACGGTACAGTATGAGGGCGAGGTGGTCGGTGGCAACGGCGCTTGTATGTGTGCAAGCAGGGTGCAAGGGTACTGTGTTTGCACCCGCCCACCAAGCAAGCTCTGGCAGCCGCTCCTCCATCCGAAGCCCAGTTCCGCTGCCGGAGGCCCGTTCGCACACCCTCGCGCGCGCCCGCCTTAGCCCAGCAGCCCTTCTGACCCCAAGACTGTCAAGTGCTTCACCAAGCACCCTACGGCCCCTACAGCCACGTCCGCATACACACACGCGCACGCGCACACATCCCCCTGCCTGCTTATTCGCGGCTCAGCTTTTCTCCTTGCTAACACATCCCCCTCGCGCGGTATTCTTTTACACAGTTCCACAGCTCCACAGCTCTACAGCTCCACACCCTTCACTCACCATCCACGGGCCCAAGCCGGGAGCCACCTGCGAGCTCCGGCGGGAGGCCGCCTCCGCTATCAGCTGCTCAGCCCGAGACCGACCCCCAGCCGCCGCCGCCGCCGCCGCCGCCGCTGCGGCCTGCGCCGGACCCCCGCCGCCGCCTGCTGCTGCCGCCTGCATCGCCATCAGCGACGCCCCCGACCGTGCGTTGGCCTGCGCCGCTGCGGCCTGCTGCTGCAGCTGTAGCTGCTGCTGCTGTAGCTGCATGTGGTGCAGCATGGCCGCCTGCTGTGGCGTCAGCATCGCCTGCTGCTGCTGCTGCCGCATCGCCGCCTGCTGCATCTCCAACTTGGCCTGCAGCTTCGCCTTGAGCTCCGCCGGCCCCACGTCCTCCTCCAACAGCATACTCTTCTCGAACCGAGACCCCTCCACCGGCGGCACCGCCGCTGCTGCCGTCGCCGCCTTCGGCGGCGGCTTGCCGGCTCCCGCCGCCGCCGCCGCCGCCGCCGCCGCGGCCGTTGGCTGCAGGGCCTTGCCGCTGGCGGCCGCCGGCTGCACCTTAATGGGCGGCTTCGTCGGCGTCACCTTACCGCCGTTGGCGCTGCGGCTGCGGCGCACCAGCCACACGGTGAGCGCCACAGCGGCCAGCAGCAGCAGGCAGCCGCCGCCCGCCGCCCCGATGATGACGCCCAGCTTGCCCCAGTTGGTGCCGGAGGAGGAGGTCGAGGGGGAGGTGCTGACGGGGACGCCGTTGTTGAGCACCTGGAGCGGAAACGTGGCATGGGGTAGGGATGGGATGGGATGGGATGGGGCGGGGTAGGGATGGGATGGGTCGGCGGTGGTGGAGTGGAGGAGGAAAGGGGGTGAGGAGGGGTGGGGTAAGGAATGCTTGAGAAGGACGCGGTGCGGCGCTATCACCCGTGGGTACTACCAATGGTTGCGTACGGTACTTGTAATGGTGGCGCGTCACGTGACGAGCGCCCCTCTCTGGCAGCGCCCCTCTCTGGCAGCAGCCAGGCACCCACGTGGCCCCTAGACCCTAATGATGGCGACTCATACGTGCACACATACACACGTCTGGGATGGGTCGGGCGGCTTTCTCTAAACACAAATATTTATGAAATGTAATGAATGGGAGTTCCATGAAAGACTTTGCACCCGCTCTTTGAAGGGCGGGTCCAGCCGTACACGCGCCGTGAATGTGAATCATTCGTACATACGGTTCCAGTACAGTATCGACACGCCACACACGGGCAGCCGTACATACGTCCGTACGTACCTGCGCGGTGCCGACGAGGGAGGGGGCGGCGTAGCTCCAGCCGTTGTCCCCCAGCAGGTCCCCCAGCTGCGACCCCACAGCCGTCTGGGGGGGGGATGGGTAGGGGCAGGGCAGGGTAGAGGTGAGGTTAGGAGGGATTCAGGGAGGGGAAGGGTCAGGGTAGGTAAGGCCGGGGAAGCGATTGCGGTGTCCTACAATTGCAGTCACCGATGTCCCGCGGGGTCCGCTGTAACATCCTTGATGATAATTCCCACCTTGTACCTATGGACGCGGAGGCTCCAGCCGGTAAGGAAACATGCCCGGCGAAGATGGTCACGAGAGTGCCGTACTGTTCGCCGTCCCTCAGGCCTCGCCACACCATCAACGAAAGTAGAGACCAGGTACGGCCAGGCCAGCTCAGGTCAGGTCAGGCCAGACCCTCTCCTTCCTTCCCCAGCCAGCTGCCTCCCCAAAGCCAGGCTCGCAGCCGATACCTCGGGTCACCACTGACCCATGGGTCACCACCAACCCATGGGTCACAGTCCGCGCTCGGGCACAGGTCCCCCCGGCCCCGGCCCCGCCCCCGCCCCCGCACCTGCAGCTTGTCCAGCGCCGCTTGGGCGTCCGCCAGGGCCGTGTAGCCCATCACCTGCAGCACCACATCCACCCCGGAGGGCGAAGAGGAGGAGGAGGAGGAGGAGGAGGAGGAGGAGGACTGCTGTAGATGACGGCTGCTCCGCTGCCCCTCCCGTCGCCCCTCCCGCCGCCCTCTGACCGCCGCCGCCGCGACCGCCGCCCTCCCAGCACCCTTTCCCTCCTCGTCTTCATTCCCGCCTTCACCCCCGCCTTCAATCCCGCCAGCAGCCTCCTCCGCGCCGTCCAGCGCAGCGCTCCCGGAGCGCCGAGACGGGCGCGGCGTCGCCGTCCCCGATAGACAAGCCGCGGCGGTGGCCGCGGCGTCCGCGGCGGCCGCCGCCGCCGCGGCGGCGGCGACAGCCGCCGGCCGTCGCGCCGCCTTCACATCCACACCCTTGACACCGCCGACAGCATGTGGCCGTTTGCCCGCCGGCCGGGTCGCCGCGGCCGCCACTAAGGCCGCCGACACACTGCCTGTGGCAGCCGCGTCAGCGGTAGCGGTGGCGGTCGCGGTAGCGGCAGCGTTGTTGTTGTTGTTGTTGTTGTTGTTGTTGTTGTTGTTGTTGTTGTTGTTGTTGTTGTTGTTATTAGCCGGGGCGGCGGTGGCGGGTGTGCCGGCAGCAGCCGCCATCCGCCAGCCCGCATGACTCCGGGCGGCACAGATCAGCGGGTCGTCGCCCGCGTCACCCGGCTCGGTCGCGGCCGACTCACCGCCGCCGCCGCGGCCGCCGACGGCGGCCGTGGCCGCCGCCACCTCCACCAGATGATGTGCACCCTGCCGCAGCAGCTGCGGCAGTAGCCGCTGCAGCGCGGGCACCGGCGTGCGGCCGCCGTTGGCGCTACTGCCGCCACCGCCGCCGCCGCCGCCGCCGGCGACAGCGGACTTCGCAGCGCCATACTCCGCGTCGTGGTGCATCGCGGCCACCGCGTCGGCGACGTGGTGTAGCGCCGTCGCACCCGCCTGTCGTACTGAATGTCTGTACGGCACCGCCGACGAAATCAGATTACGCCCAGCAACGACGACGTCGGCGGCGGGGGTGGCGCCGTCGTCCGCGGGCTTGGTGGCGGCGGCGGCGGCGGCGACGGCGACGGCATCGGCGGCGGCAATGGCGCCGGGGCTGCTACTGCCGTCCTTCGTGAACAACGCCGCGCCGTCGGGGGCGACGAGGAGTCCGTTGAAGAGCAGGCTGTAGCCAGGCGGCAGTTCCGTCTCGCTGTCGCTGCTGCTACTGCCGCCGCCGCCGCCGCTGCTACTGCTGTTATCGCCCGTTGTGGAATTCGCACCAGGGCTACTGCCACTGCCGCTGCTACTGCCACTGCCACTGCTACTGCCGTTGCTGGCGGAGCTGCCCTCGGCTGTGGTCCCTGGCTTCTGAACTGCCGCCGCCGAGTGGCCGCCCGCCGACCCCGGACCGGTGTCCGTACCCCACAGAAAGTACGGCTGTTGTACGGACACAAAGTCCGACACCTCCGTTCCCGCCGGGCCGCCCTCCGACAGCAGATGCGTCATGAGGCCCTGCAGCGACCGCCGCCGACGCCGCCGCCAGGCCGCCGACGCCGCCTCACCGCCTCCGCCGTTCTCCGCCGTCTCAGCCTCCGCCGCCGCCGCCGGCCTGCCCGGCAGCCGCAGCCCCAGCGCCCGCGCCGACGCCATCAGCGCCTCCACGACACCCTCCCCATGCACCAGGGACTCGGGGCCCTCCGCCTCCGCCGCCTCCGCTGCCTCCGCCGCCTCCGCCGCCCCGCCGTATCCGGCTTCCAGACCCCGGCCCTCCGCTGCACCCTCGCCTGCCCCGCCCACCACTCCTCGGCGGTCTAGGTCGGCCGTGTCATCAGCTCCCGGGAGGGCCGCAGTCACGGCAGCGCGTGCCTGGCTCCCTGCCGCCTCTCCAGAGGCCGCCGCTGCCGCCACCGCCGCCGCCCCTTCCGTCCCTTCCTCCGCCGCCCCCGCCGGGTCCATCGCCGCCGCTGCACGGACTGCCGTAACGCCCTCCACCTGCGCCTCCTCCTCCTCCTCTCCTTCCTCCTCTCCATCGTACAGATTGTCGTACTTCTCCATGTCGGCGTCGTGCTCCCCGTCCTCACCGTCAGCGCCCAGCAACGACCGTTGGCGGCGGCGGCGGCCGCTGCTACTACTGCTGCTGCTACTGCCGCTGGTGGAG
This sequence comes from Eudorina sp. 2006-703-Eu-15, assembly GCA_003117195.1. Taxonomy (NCBI): domain Eukaryota; kingdom Viridiplantae; phylum Chlorophyta; class Chlorophyceae; order Chlamydomonadales; family Volvocaceae; genus Eudorina; species Eudorina sp. 2006-703-Eu-15. The sequence goes on from BDSI01000206.1 coordinate 129,580, forward strand.
GAGGCGGCATTCACGGACTCCACTGCCACGGTGGTGATGTCCAGGGACATGAGGGCGGAGAGGGCGCCTCGGAGGATGAGCTGCTTGGTCTGTGTGAGGATGGGGATGGGGATGGGATCGAGAGCGGGACCAGGACGGGGATCGGGATGAGGATCCGGATCGGATTCGGATTAGGATCCGGATCGGGTTTGGGCATGGGTACCGGGTACGGCCGGAATCGGGATCCGGATTGCGATTTCAACATCGGGGCGTCACCCAACACGCGTGACGGCCGTCTGTCGGTCTGTCGGTCTGTCTGGCACACATCATCCGCCGATGGGGTCCCTGCTGCGCTTATCGCGTCGCGGCTCAGTTCCACTGGTACACATTCACTCTGACAAACACACGGAATAGAACATGCACACGGGAAGCCTGTCAAGCTGGACTTCGCTTCTCGCGGCTCAGCTTTCTTATCAGCACACACGTACGGGGCAAGGTCCGGTCCTCCCGGGCCCTCCGCAACGGAGACGACTGTGCCGCCAGACTGCCACCGCCGCCTCTGCCACCGCGGCCTCCGCCGCCGCCGCCGCCTCACCTCATCCACCCCCGCCGCGCCCGTCACCTCCCCCGCCAGCCGCACTGTGAAGCGGACGTTGAAGACGCCCGCGACGGATCCCCGGTTGCGGGACATCGCCGACGTGTACTCCGCTGCGGGGTTTGTGCCGTACAGGGTCCGTACAGGGGAGGAAGGAACGCGCGCGGGGCGGCCGAGAGAGAGAGCCACGTGAGGTCGGGGATCACTGGGTTATAAGCGGGGGGGGTTGTCAAGTGGATCTGCAATTGCGACGGCACATGTGCGCATGCTGATGGGAAGGAAGAACGGCGACCCGACCGCGACCCGACCGCGACCCGACCCGACCTCGTCCGCACTCCACCCACAGCATCAACAAAAGGGAACGTGAAGCTATGCCCAGATACCCTGATGGAGCCCCACCCCATCCCGAGCCCCACCCCACCCCCCATTCAGGTATGTATGGTAAGTAACTTGGGTCGCGTATTGACTCCTGTGCAACGTATCGGTTCCCCAATCCATACCCCCCATTGGAGCCCCACCCGAGGTGCCGGGCATGCTGGCCAGGATCTGCAGCGGCGCGGTGGTGTTGAGCCCCGTGACCGTCGTGTTCAGCAACACGTACGACGACGTGTTGGTCGGCATGTACGACACGGCCAGCGAGCCGCCCGTCCAGCCGTCCCCAAAGCCGTCGTACATGTACAGCATGGACAGGCCCGTCGGCACACAGGCGTACGTCGTGTACGACCTGCGTGGGGTGGGTAGGTAGGCAGGTAGGTAGGTAGGCAGTAGGTACGGAGGTTGGGTAGGTGCCGACTGCGGGGTTTGATCTCCCCGTACACATCCATGCCAAGTGCCAAAAACGTCATAGTTTCACAAATCTTCGAAGACAACTGACGGGCAGGCCAATAACCGCAAGGTCTGCTCCAACATGGGAAAATCCTCTAACTCGCTCGACACCAGCCCACCCCTGGGCGTGTACTTCTTGGCCGTGCCCTAGAATGCGGAGGGGCGGAGCCGCTGTCCCACGATCCACAAGATCCACGATGCACGATCCACAAGATCCACGATGCACGATCCACAAGATCCACGATGCACGATCCACGAGATGAGGTGCGCCGGTAGGTTCTCTTGCCTTCCGGGACATACCGTACACACCCACCCAATCCTACCCACACCCACACCTGGTGTTCCGGTACTGTTTGTCGATTTGTACGGCGGTCACGTTGACGGAGGGGAAGAGCGAGTAGGCCGCCGCGGGCAGCGACCCGCCCGCCGCCAGCATCAGCCGCTGCACCCCTCCACTGCTGCTGCTGGCAGTGGTGGTGGTGCTGCTGCTGCTGCTGTTTGTGGTGATGCTGTTGTTGGTGGTGGTGGAGGATGAAGAGGCGGCGGAGGAGGCGGTGACCTTGTAGCCGCCGATAACCCAGCTGTTCTCGTTGCCGTACTCGCCCGTACGCATCGTCACCATCACCAGCTGCGACGTGCGGCAGCGAGGGCCGCGGCGGGGCGGGGCGGGGCCCTACAAATGAGCCCACGCTTCCATCCGTTTCAGTCCCCCATTATAACTTTGACACGGACACGGCCACGGACACGGCCACAGGGACCAACCCAAACGCATATACCCCTGTGCGGCACATCACGTGCGTGTGTGAGGAGGTTCGAGGGCCTGTGGGTACGGAACTCGTACAGCTGCTCCCACGCCGCCAACCACCCACAACCTAACCAACCTAACCTAACCCGCCAACCGGCGCGCACACACCTTTTGCCGCGGCCCGCACACCGGTAGGGACAGCACCCGGGTGACTGTGGCGGTGTAGGCGGCGGTGAACCCGGACATCTGAATGGAGCTGTCCGAGGTGAAGGTCAGCACCAGCTGGCCTGGGGGGGGATGTGTGGGGCGTGGGGTGTTGTGGGTTAGATTGAAAAAAGAAATAAACCCAAAGAACGAACAGGGTGTGGGGTGTGGGGTGTGGGGTGGGGCGTGTGGGGTGGGGTGTGGGGTGTTATGTGTTGTGTGGGGTGTGGGGTGTGGGGTGTGGGATGTGTTGTGTGTTGTGTGTTGTGTGTTGTGTTGTGTGTTGTGTTGTGTGTTGTGTTGTGTGTTGTGTTGTGTGTTGTGTTGTGTGTTGTGTTGTGTTGTGTTGTGTGGGGTGTGGGGTGTGGGGTGTCGGGTGTCGGGTGTGGGGTGTTAAGAAGTGGGGTGGCCCGAGGGGTGGCGGAAGGGCACTAAGGAGTAAATGGGTGGCTGGATGGATTGGATGTTCAGAGTAAATGGATGGACTGGAGGAGTCCACAAAGGGTAGAGGAGGAGGTGCGGGTTGGTTGGTTGGTTGGATGGATGGATGGACGGAAGGGTCATCTACGAAGGTGCGCTGGGGCAACGAGGGTGGCGGATTTTCCTGTGACCCAACCGAGCCGGCGCGTCCCTGTCCCCGTGTTCTGTGGCGGCGCGGGCCCCCTCCCTCTCTTCTTCCCGTTTCGCTCCCACCCCGCCGGGCCCTCGTAAAACACAGCACCACCGCCCCGCCCCTCCCCCTCCTCTCCCTCCTCTGAGTCTCTCCCAAGGTGCCTTCCCCTCACTCCACCTACCTACCTACCTACCTACCTACCTACCTACCTACCTACCTACCTACCTACCTACCTACCTACCTACCTACCTACCTACCTACCTACCTACCTACCTACCTACCTACCTACCTACCTACCCACCCACCCACCCACCCACCCACCCACCCACCCACCCACCCACCACCCACCCACCCACCCACCCACCCACCCACCCACCCACCCACCCACCCACCCACCCACCCACCCACCCACCCACCCACCCACCCACCCACCCACCCACCCACCCACCACCCACCCACCCACCCACCCACCCACCCACCACCCACCCACCCACCCACCCACCCACCCACCCACCCACCCACCACCCACCCACCCACCCACCCACCCACCCACCCACCCACCCACCCACCCACCCACCCACCCACCCACCCACCCACCCACCCACCCACCCACCCACCCACCCACCCGTGTCAGTGACCAGCGACGCGGGCAGCCCCTCCGCGCCGCCCGACAGCACCGCCACCACCCCATCGCCATCCGCCACCAACAGACTGTCGTACAACGGCTCCGTACTGAAGGCGCTGAACGTGAGCTTGATGTACGACAGACCGGCGGGCTGGATGCGCCAGGTGCAGTTGCTGAGGGGGGCGTACCCAAAGGTGCCGTTGACGGGTCGTAGGGCGAGCTCGCCTGCGGGGGGGAGGGGGGGGCCGGGAGCACGGCAGGGCTCGGGACGGGACGTCAACCAACGCGCTATCGTATTGGCAGACCGGCGTCGACCCTAACCCTAACCACACACACACACACGCAGCGGTGGCGCCGCGGCTGCCTAGTTCGCCGCCGCTACGTTTGCTACGTTTGTCCTTCCGGTTCAGGTTGTCTGCTTACGGGTGTCTAGTTATTTCAGTACCTGGGCTGGGCTGGGCTGGGTGGATTCTTTGTCTGAACACACACACACACACGCACGCAGGTCACCCTTCACTTTCTTTTTATACACAGGTCACCCCCCCACCACCACAACCCCACCCCTTCCAGGTCCACCCACCGGTGGCGGCGGTGAGGGTGGTGGTGGCGGCGCAGGTGCTGGGCGGCGCCGTCAGCTCCGCACACATCAGGGCGGCGGGCTTGGAGAACAGCGCCGCGGTGGCGGCGCCCGCCGCCGCCGCCGCCGCGGAGCCGCACCGGGCGTCCATGGCCTCCAGGAGGGTGAGTCGGAGGCTCTCCACCAGCCGGCCGCGGGCACAGGTGGAGCTGGAGGCGGGGGGGGAGATAGGGAAAGGGGGGAGGGGGGCAGACAGGGGAGGGGACAAATGGGGGAGGGATTAGGGATGGGTGCATGTGGATGGGATTGTGTGTGGATACAACCACATGAACCATTGTGGATACACCCACATGAACCATTGTGGATACACCCACGGCCCCGAGCATTACCGGTAACATGAACAAATGGAACACAACGGCGCAGGCGCGTGCTCCCATCCACAACCCCTAAACCCCTAACCCCTAACCCGTACCTCTCCCCCCCTCAACCGCCCCGGCCAGGACGCGCCCCTCTCCCCCTTCCTCCCCCCGCCCACCTGGCGACGCCGCACAGCGCCCTGAGGCAGTCCGTACGGCACAGGTTCGTGACGTTGCTGTCGTCCACGTAGGCCGTGTCGTACATGGCGGCGCCGCTGAGCCGCAGCGCGGGGCAGGCGGGCAGCATGACGGCGGTCAGGCAGTCGGCGCCGCGGAGGGCCACACACAGCGAGTCCAGGGAGTCTGCGGGAGGGGGGAGCGGGCAGGAGAGGGGCAGGAGGGGCAAGGGGGATGTGGGAAATCGGGGCGAGGGGTGGGGGCAGTGGCGTCCTAAGAGACCCCGATACCCAACCGCCCCCACCCACCCACCCACCCCCCCCACACACACCCCTGCAAACCCCTCCCTCCCCCCAAGCCCCGCCAAACCCCTCCTCCAAACAAACACCCAAAACCCCCAGCTCCACCCCACCGCACCCCACCCCACCCACCCGCCGAGTAGTTGCTCTTCAGCACCGCCGCTGAGGTGCTGCTGGCGTTCAGCTGCGCGTAGGCGGCGGCCGCCCGGGCGCCGTCCGCGGGGCATGTGGTGTTGTCCGCTGCCACCAGGGCTGCGGCGCACAGCTGCACCAGGCAGGGCTTGGACAGCCAGGGGCTGGAGGCCAGGGCGCTGGTGGACTGCGGGGGGGGGCAGGGCCGGGCAGGGTAGGGCGGGGATGGTGGGCGAGGGGGAGGGGGGGTATTGGGAAGGTGAAATGGGAAAGCACAGGGCGCGTCGGGGCAGGGCGGATCAATCAATGCAACCCTACATGTGCGCCTCAGCCTCCCCCGCCCTCCCCTGATGTTTCCGACTGGAAAGACACCTTTGAACCGCCCTAACTCACCCCTCCCCTCCACTCCCTTTCCCTGTTCCACACCTCCATCCCCCCCCCTGTGTCCTCACCGCCGGGCTGGTGGCGGGACATGCCGACATGTCCAGTGCCGTACAGTCCCGCGGCAGGCACGTGCCGAAGGTGGTGGCGTTGACGTCCAACGGACAGAACGCCGCGATGCCGTCGGATCGGTTGGCTGCGGCGGGGCCGTTGCGCCAGGGCACGCAGTCCTGCACCACCACGCCGCCGGACACAGCGGCGGGCAGGGCGCAGGTGGCGTTGGCGGTGGTGTTGACGGTGGCCTGGCGGGGCACTGCGGGGCCGCACAGGCCGATACGGCGCCCGCCCAGCTGCTCGCGGAAAGGGGCGGGGGCAAAGAGGGGATTGGAGGGAAGGGGGAGGAGCGGTGGGAGGAGCGGTGGGAGGAGCAGGAGCAGGGGGAGGAGCGGGTTCAAGAGCCTGAGTATAACAGCCCAAGCACACCCAGGAGGCGACCAGTACTGACCAACGGCAAATACGGTACAGGAGAGGAAAGGGGCGGAGGTTGTCAAATTGGGGCCTAGGTGGGTTCATAGATTGACTCGGCACCGGCCATGGCCGACAGGGTTATGTACCCGTAGGATTTCGCCGCCAAGGGACGCAACCCCTCCCTGCCGCGGTGGGTGCGCGCGGGGTGGGGCCCGCGACGGTGGGGCCCACCGCCCCCCTCCCCACCCGCCCTCCCCAGCCCCCCCCAACCCACACACCCTCCCTCCCTCCCCCCCTCACACCTGGTTGCGGGTGTTGCAGCTGGGAGGCACTCGGCACCAGCGGCTGCTGTTGGTGAAGCCCTCGGGGGGAGCGTCTGGGTAAAACCCCGTGGCGCACGTGCCGTTGTACGTCACGTTGTTGTACGTCCAACTGCGCGGTACGCGCGGCAAGGGCGACAGGGCGGAGGTTTCGTACTAAGGGGGAAGGCCCGTGCGGCGCAGGGCGGGGCAGCCAAGGCGCGGAGCAAGAGGTTGACACGAGGGCGCGGCCGGGGGTAACAAGAAGCGCTTTGCCGATCCAGATCCAATAACAATGCCGTACAAGGGCCCCAAATGTCCATTCAATGCCGTACAAGGCCCCCCCTCCCTCCCTCCCTCCAGGCCCCCGGGGGGCGAGACAGCCCCCACCTGTTGACGCAGTAGCAGCCCTCCACGGTCTTCGTCTCGCAATAGTCGTACGACGTGTCGTTGCTGTCGTGCGCCCGGTACGACGAGGGACACGTGGTGCTGTTGACGGTGCACCTGTGTACGGCAAACCCCATGCACGTGGACGTCGGAGAGAGTGCCGTAGGTCTCGCCTCCCCCCGGGTGCCACCGGGGGACGGGCGAGGAGGGGGAAACCCGGGCCGCCCGAGATGTTGTCTCTCAGTCCCTCGGGGCCGGGGGAATGGCCGCCCGCAGTGCTCCGCCTCAAGAGTCTAGACCTCCTTGTCGGTCGGTAATGTGTCAGGGTACGTCTGCACTTCAGGGTTGCGGGATTGCTGGGAACCTGGAGGTGGTTGGTTCGCACCCAACCCCACCATGTCCCCTCCAGCCCGCGCTCCTGAACCCAACCCCCCCACACCCCAACGGACAGGCTTCTCATTAAACACACAACCCAGCCCCTCCGTCCCCATCCCCGCCCACCCACCCCCACCCACCCACCATGCCCCCCGGCTCGCCGCCCGGGTGTCCCCTCGGAAGCACCTCCCGAACATGGCGGTGGTGTTGGAGGGGTCGGTGAAGTAGCTGGCGCTGCAGCTGCAGCCGGAGAGGGTGCGGGTGGGGGCGCAGTAGTCCCAGGGCTGGAAGGCGGCGTTGATGGAGCCTGGGGGGAGAGGCGGGGGGGAGGGAGAGGGAGGAGGGCGGAAGGGGTGGGGTGGGGGTTGCAGACGACGGAGACCACGCCCCGGCCCAGGCCCGGGCTCACAGCGGCCTTGGACAACAAAATGGACCCTTTGCCCCGCTCTCCACATTGCCTCTCTTCCCCCTTCTTCCTCCCATCTCTCCCTCCCCCTCCCACTCGCCCCGCCCTGCCCGTCCCTCACGCCTCACCCATGGCCAGGCTGGGAGCCGCACACGAACCCGCCAGGATGGGGCACCACGGCCCCGCCGCGTCGTTGTCGGGGTTGCCGCAGCCGCTGTACGTCACTGCCGTACCCGCCTTGAATCCGCTGTACCGCCAAGAGGTCAGGCACTGGCAGCCCCCCAGGGTGGTGTCCGCGGTGGCGGCGGTGGCGAAGGAGCCGACCAGGTAGGCCACCTTGGCTGAGAGAGGGAGAGGGAGGCGGTTGGGCGGGAGAGGGCATGAGGAGGGGTATAGGAAATTGGTGGACATCTTAAACATGCGCTGCTGCCAGAGCAAACGTCCGGTGGGGGGGGTGGGAGGTCGGGGGGATGGGTTTCAGAGAGTTGTGGGCGACGAGGAAATGCGCTGACTGCCAGAGCAACGGCTCGCTGAAGAACGGACCGTTAGGAACGGACGGACGAGTGGAGTTTGGGTTTTCCCAGAGAGTTATGGCGCGTTGGCTGGCAGGAAGATAAGGGGGGCCGTGAGGAGAGGGTGTGTGGGGGCGGGCCGGTTGGGTGCAGTACGGACTGCCACGTCAGGTATAGTTGGTTTCGGCGCCCCGCACGCATTCCACGTCCTGCATTCCATCCGATTTGGGTCCTTTGGCATCTCCTCCTCCTCCTCCTCCTCCTCCAACCACAAACCCGCGACCCCCCCCCTCCCTCCACTCCTCCCCCCGGGCGGGAAATGGAAATTGGTAGACATTTTCAGACTGCGCTGCTGCCCCGGGCGGGAGGGCGCGGAGGGGGCTGTCCTGATGGACATGACAACGAGAGAGGGGGAGAAAAGGGGGGCGGCGGCACTCACACAGCGACAGGTCCCGGGCCATGAGGAACATCAACATGTCCTGTCGTACATCCACCCCCAGGGTGTCCGCCGCGTTGTCCATGTTGACCACCACCACCTTCACGGTGCCGTTGTAGCCCCTGGGGGGGAATGAGGGGGGGAGGTGGGTGAGAGGGGTGAGGGGTTGAGGGGTTGAGGGGTTGAGGGGTTGAGGGGTTGAGGGGTTGAGGGGTTGAGGGGTTGAGGGGTTGAGGGTGTGAGGGGTTGAGGGTGTGAGAGGTATGAGGGGGAGAGGGGGGGAGAAATCAAATGTGGGTTGGAGTCAGAGAGCTGGAAGACAGCTCCTTCACAGGTGACAAAGAACTCGTGTGTTGCCTGGTGTTCTGTTCCATGTCCCCTCCCCTCCCCTTTCACGAGCTCACCACTTGAGGCAGCCGCTGTACTCGTAGGTGGTGGTCTGAGCGCCTAAGGGGTGGGGAGGGAGGGAGATGGGGGGAGGGAGGGAGGGAGGGAGGGAGGGAGGGAGGGAGGGAGGGAGGGAGGGAGGGAGGGGGAGGGAGGGAGGGAGGGAGGGAGGGAGGGAGGGAGGGAGGGAGGGAGGGAGGGAGGGAGGGAGGCAGGGAGGGAGGGAGGGAGGGAGGGAGGGAGGGAGGGAGGGAGGGAGGGAGGGAGGGAGGGAGGGAGGGAGGGAGGAGGGAGGGAGGGAGGGAGGGAGGGAGGAGGGAGGGAGGGAGGGAGGGAGGGAGGGAGGGAGGGAGGGAGGGAGGGAGGGAGGAGGAGGGAGGGAGGGGGGGAGGGAGGGAGGGAGGGAGGGAGGGAGGGAGGGAGGGAGGGAGGGAGGGAGGGAGGGAGGGAGGTGAGGGGGCTGGCAGGCGGGTGAGGAGCTACGCGCAGGCAAGTTCCCGCCTCCCCGGCGCATCCTTCCTACTGCACCTGCCCCACCCACCCACACCTACCCCACACCCACCCACACCCACCCACACCCAACCCACACCCAACCCACATCTAACCCACATCTAACCGACATCTAACCCACATCTACCCACCAAACCCCAAACCCCAACCCACACCCACCCACCCACGCCCACATCAACCCCCTCACCCGAGAAGTCCTTGGGTAACTTGTACATGACGGGTACGATGACCCCGCCCGCCTGCGCCGAAACCTCGCCGTACGCCCCCGAGGGCTGCTGCGAGAACAGCTGCAGCGACGCCCGGCCCGTGTCGAGCCGGTACGTGTACTTGAGCACCCCCGACGTCATGGACGCGCGGGGGGAGCTGCACGTGTCGCCGTACCGTACGGACGCCGTCAGGGACACGGACGTAGCTGTCGTACCGTCGGACGAGATCGTCCAGGTCTCGGAGGCGAACATGAGGGCGGCGGCGGATCGGGAGGCGTCGGCGGTGGGGGCGAGGAGGGAGGCGGTGGTGGTGGTTCCGGAGGCGGTGGTGGAATTGGAGGCAGAGGTGGAGTTGGAGGTGGTGGAGGTGGTGGTGACGTTGATGGTCTGTGCCAGCCCCCACAGCAGTCGGCGCCAGGTACCCACGACCTTGGTGGTGTCCACAACGGCGGGCTGTGTGC